>QLTV01000988.1:1572607-1598872 GCA_003457575.1 Thermophis baileyi
TCCTTTCATATGTTCATCTGTGTGTGGCTTTAAGTGCAGGTTGGTCCTTGACTTACAACTAGTCATTTAGTGACTGTTCAAAGTTACAATGGCAGTGAAAAAAGTGACTTATGACCATTTTTCACACTTAACGACTGACGGTCGTTAAGTGTGAAAAATGGTCATAAGTCACTTTTTCACCACATTTTACAAGTTGGCCACTCCCACCCAGTCACATGGCCATCAAGCCACTCCCACCCAGTCACATGTCCGTCAAGCCACTCCCACAAAATTAAGCCACGCCCACAGAGTGGTAGTAAAAAAAATTGGAACCCACCCCTGTCTCTAGATAACATATTTTACTGTTGAATTGGTGTCACTCTTAATACATATTTTGCTATTATTGTTTTCCTAAAATTTTAACCAAAATTTGCCTTCCTATAATTTGAATCTGTAAATCTGTTATTACATGCCCTGCATTTTAGAATGAGGAATACATGTTTTGACATTTTGAATAATAACCTTAAGGTACTTAAATAATGCTATTGTTCGACTCCTCAGTTTTTTAAAAAGCTAAACATTAACTATTCCATCAGTTTCTCTTCATTCATCTTTCCTTCTAAAAAGTCAATGTTGATAAATTTAATGCTTTAGTTTTCCTTTTAAAGCATTAATATCTCTTATCTCCTATTTATTGATTAGGTTAATATTTCATTGTACCAGAAAGAACCAATATTAGAAATGTATTCATTTACATAATAACATAATAACGATATTTGCATGCTAAAGCAAAGCAGATATATTTTTTTTAAAAGATCAAATGGTCAGAATTCTCAAATGATTCCTCAAGCATTTCTACAGAAAAGAAAAACACTACTAAACAATAAAAGGAAAGGACATGAGGGGATTAATTATCTGCTGTGTTTCCTAATTAGCCTAAGCCTGTTATTCTAGTTGACCTATATCAGGAAACATCACTGAAAGGGCGTTATCTTTTCAAACAAAGATATCTACCTGTAAAGCAAAATTTAAGACTGCTGTTGGAATTGAAATTAAACATAGGTCATTTAAAGAAGTTATTTTAAAAACCATTCAGAGGTACTTCACTTTGATCAATGTTTATATAGACTTCAAAAATTCTCCATTAAACCAGGGCTTATTTCAACAAATTTCCCCCACTTAATAATAAGAGCCAAAGTTTGGATGTACAGTATAAAACATTGTGATTCAGCAGTTTTTGTATAATATGAAAAAAATCAATGATTGCCAGTTATGTATTGATTATATATTGTTTATGACATACTTACAGTTTCGGTGATACTAGAGTACTGGAAATCACTATATTGGACTTTTTAATATTTGAGTCTCAAATAAATATTTATTTGGTCAAAAGATTGAGAAATATCTTGACTTGCACTTGCAATCTATAACAATTTTAAGAGACATATAAATGTAAAGGTAAACTTTTGGCTCAATGTTAAGACTATTAAAAGGATTGATAAGGAGTAAATTGTTTGGAGCAGAGGCCTCACCTACTCCAAGGATTTTCTGGATGAATAGGCAAAAAATTAACTGTGCTTCTTTTTGTGTATTTTAAAATCTAATTTATTATCTCTAATAATTACTGTATATTCATTCAATTCTTGTGTGCTTTTGGATTTTTTTATATGAAAATTGCTTCAAAATAGAAAGTATTATCTTTGGTTCCTTTCAAAACCTTGTCTCCTGCATATTTTTCTGTAGGGTATTATTCTATAGAAGTGGTGTGTATGATTTTATTTTTTTACTTTTGTCGTTTCTTCATATTATGAATTGTTTTGCCTGTGACTATTTAAACCTCAATGGAACATTTTTTTCCACTCACTTTTCTTTTCTTTTTTTTTAAATAACATTTTATTCTATTTATTTCTTCTGAAATAAATTTATTCTTGCTTGTGGGCAAATAGAAGAGGAGAACAGGGAGGAGGGAGGACGGATTGATACACATGCCTCAATTTTACAGGCAAGAAAACAGAGTTATACAATTTATTTCCTTTTGATACTTTTTTTTTAACTTTCTTTTACTGTCTCATAAGTTGGGGTTAGTGGGAAAGTTGCCAGGGAAACCATCTCATAGGATACTGTAGATGGTGGCAATGAGGACTATGAAGCCACTACACAGAAAGTAGTGGTGGAGCAAGGACTCCAAGGATTTCTGGCAACACGATTTGAAATCTCCAAATTTGTATTCCTTCCGGTTCAGCCCACTACAGGATGATCTTTTACTTCTGGAATCAGATCAGTTTAAAGGCATTAAAAGAAAAAATAGTAGACTGTGAAGGTATAATATTGATTTCCAGATATCAGACAAAATATGTTTAATGTCTTGTCACAATTTTGGAGCAAATTAAAAGAAATATTGGGTGTTATGTATACTCCAGATTAAATGGGTAAAAAGGCATGCATTATTTCTCTTGCAGGAACAATATGTTCTATCTAGCTCTGCAAGGAATTGACTAAAATGAGGCAATTTCAGAATATTTCCTTAAAAAATAAAAATGAAATAATAGTAGCAGGTAGCAACACTTAAACAAAATTTGAAAGTATAATTAAAACATGGCAGACAAGAACCAAATATATAACTATAATTCATATATAATATTAAGAATCTATAAAATTATACTCTGTACTGAGACAAGTAATTCTAATATCTTAACAGAAAATGGAAGATATATTTAGAATTTAGGAATTTAAAATGAACCAAACTGTGACTGAAATTTCCTTGTAAGGTAATATTTTCACAAATCAAAGAATTATTTCTGAAAATTATTGCTGGCATAATACTGCAGTTTGGCAACAACACATTGTTAATTAGTTAACATAAGATTCATTCAATTTTGTAAATCAAAAACAAAACAAATAATGAGAAAAATTATAAAAATGTAAGAAATATTTTTATTATAAAAATATATAAGCCAATATTTTGAGGTGGTATATGTAAAGAAATTAAATAGGTGCAATTGTCTTAATTTCTTGTGCAAATTTTTTTGTAATGATTGACACTGATGAACAGTTTCTGCATGCTTAAAATTACCACCAATATTTTAGCATTAAGAGTCCATTCAGATCCATTTCATTATTTATTTAAAAGCAGCAGTTATTCTTCCTATTCCTACTACTACTAATCAACTTTTTGTCATCTCTTTTAAGAAGAGAGCTGGCTCTTGATCTTAGTTCTATACAGATATGGTTTTCAATCACATGAATGACAGGTATATAGCAAGTAATTCCCAGATGCCGTCTTCTTTATTCCTGGTAGATACAGGTCAGTGAAGGAATAGATGCTTGTTAATGAAATGTGAAAATGCAAGCAATAAGTTCATAATTACGTAGAACTGCATTTTTAAATAGTTCAGCAAGAAGTCACATTGTATTTTGATTGATCAATTTAAGTATACAATGAAAGGATTTTAATAGTTATGCTCATAGTATAATGAAAAAGGAGTCAATAGTCAACTGTTCTACCTTGTTTTGCCTGTGGATGGCAGAGAACATATAAATCAACAGTTGTAAATCCTAAAATTATGTATGGAAGCATAGTATTCATAAGACTGTCTTTTAATTTGAATGCACATGCCCTTGTGTGCAGCATATCAATACCAATGCTTGTGAAAAATGTAAATTCATATACACACATACAAACACACATCATTACTTCATAAAGTGTTAACAGGAAACTCTTCCTTAATGGACAGGGAAATCTTCCTTCCTTGGGCAGTCTTTGTTCCAAACATGTCTATCAAACCATCAAGATTATTTAATTTACAAATAGTACCGTGTTTCCCCGAAAATACGACCTACCCTAAAAATAAGCCATAGTGAAGGGGGGTGGGGGTGGACAGCATAGGAAGCAGCGATTGTGCATGGGCCAACGGTGTCTGGCAGCAGTCGCAGCCCATGCAGCACAGGTGAGTACCTACCTGTGTGCAAGCAGCAGGCTGAAGCAGAGGCGGGGGCAGGCAGGCGATCCGGACGCGCCACACGGGCCACGGGAAAGCCAAGCGGTGGTGGGCCAGAGTGGCAGGCAGCCGTGGGAAGATCATCTTTACATCTCTTGCCTTGCCTGCAGCCCGCGTGGTATCTCAGGATCATCTGCCTCCCGCTCCATGCATTGGAATTGCCTGCCTTCCACTCTGTGTTTTCTGCTCTGTGTAGCCCCAGAGTGCACCGACCAAGGGACTGGTGGGCTGCAGCTGCTGCAGGATACTGTCAGTCCCTGTGAGCTTGCCAGCTCTTGTGTGTGTGCTGGTGGGAGGGCGCCCAGCCAGGCTGATCACCCCAAAATCATGTTTCCCCAAAAATAAGCCGTAGTACTTATTTAGGAGGTCAAAAGAAAATAAGGCAGGTCTTATTTTCAGGGAAACATGGTTAGATATACAGTAGAAAAAAAGACATTGGTAAGAGAAAAGGACACAAATATGTTTAGAATAACCGAGTACTTGTGAATAACCGAGTACTTGTAAACTAACAAATCTAAGTAAAGTTTGTCCTTTTGGAAAAAGAATTATAAAACCTTTACAAACTGATTGACACTATATATTTTCAAAGCCTAAGAAATCCTAATATTTAGACAGTCCTAGATATCTAGTCAGATAAATGCTGTTGTATATGAATTTTGAGTTCATGTTGGGGATAAATTGTTTACAATTTTTAAGAGAAAACAAAATAATAAATATATAGCTAGAATCTTGTTTCTGAATAATAACCTCATTGGGAGTTGCTCATGAGTTCTGTATATTCCCCAATCTCTAAAGTTTTAGCAGCTGCTTGGGACAAAGACAAGAAAGCAAATAAGTCCCCAACGTATCATTCATTATAAACTATTATCTTCCAGAACACATAATAAATTGCAATAATAAATTGCAAATAATAAATTGCTGTGTACAATAAAATAATAATGTATAAAAACCCAACTTTTTTATTGCACAGACCACATAAAAAAGAGAAATTGTTTGTAGATACTCAATATTTTTATCAAGATAGAGAGGGATTTAAGATGTTATTTCTTTTTTGAATCTCTGTATTTGATAAATCCAAATATTGTACGTTTGAGATTTCTACCAGGGGTGGGTTCGACTTATCTTCCCCACCGGTTTGCATCGCGACGGAAGTGCACATTTCCCGGACATGATCATCTGCGCATGCTCAGTACTTTTAAAAAAAGCACTTCCGCGTTGCAAACTAGGCAAGGAGCACGGAAAACAGCTGCGGAGCGGCAATTCAATCTGCCACCCCGATCAGCTGGGCTTCGGAAGCAGAGATAAAGGCCAGTATAACCCAGGGGTGGGCGGGCCCACTTTCACGGATACAGAGAACCAGTTCTCTCTTGGCTTGGAGTCAGAGCTACCGGTTCTAAAGAATCGGGCCGAACCGGCACCAACCCATCACTGATTTCTACAAACTTTATTGATACTAGTCCTCCATCCAATTCTGCCTCTTAATGTTAGAATAAAAAGATCCACTTCAAATCCACTCCAATAATCTAATGGCATTTCTCAGATCTCATTACAGGCAACCACATTTGGATGGTTTGTATGGCATATTCTCCACAGATCTATATTTCTGCTAACATTTCTAAAACTTAAGGCTTTCTTTAAATTTATGAATGAATGAATGAATGAATGAATGAATGAATGAATGAATGAATGAATGAATGAATGAATGCTTCATGGTAGATCAGAGAAAAATATTTGATTTAACAAAGAGGTGATTATAGTCATAATCATTTTTTTATGCAAATCCATTAATTCCTTGGAGATATCAGTGTCCTGGTGAGCATATGTGCTGGCATGAGTTTCGCACTCAATGACTTAGAAAATAAGTCATTGACTTAGCCATAAAGATGAAAACACAGAATTTTCATGTGTTGAAATCAATGGGGAAAATCTTGCTGCCACAAGGTGAATGTATTAATACTCCTTAATTTTTAAAGGGACTTGTACTTGACATATTGAGATAAAGGAATTTCATTTGGTCTTCAGCAATCATATTATCTGTCCTGTTTAGTTTTTCACAAATAGTTCAGCAGAAAATTATTATTAACTGTGGAGGGCTTCTCAAATACATTAGTTGGCTTCACATTAGTTGTGTGTGATTTCTCCCTAATTGCTAAGGTATACCAAATATGTTCAAGAGCTCTCAATCAAATGTACAATCAAATGTACAATCAATGTACAATACAAATACAAATGTACAATACAATGAACAATCAAACTGCTGTGATTATAAGGAAGGATGAAATTTCTTGGCAAATCCTAAGAATGTAATTATTAAATGCATTCAGAAATGAATGAGAACAAAAAAAATTGAAAGTATACTAATCTGTAATATTATGTATTCATCCATCTATATTCTGCTAGATTCCTGAGGTTGGATTTCTTCTTGCAGTTGTTTTATTGTTGATATGGAAGTGGGGGTTTGTTACCTGTTTATACAAGTGACTTAGTCTACTAGCTTGATTCAAAATGTGAATAATTTCACTTGGAAACTACACATTATAGAAATTAGGCCTAGAAATGCAAGATGATTCGTAGAAGCTGATGCTTTGATAAATTACCATCAATAAACATGTAGAAATAAATTTCATTTAGAAATCATTCAAAAGGTACAGAATTCAAACAAAGGACAAACAGCCACGATCAATTCATCCCTTATTACACACTCACAAAACCAAACCTAAATAAAGAGGAATAAATCAAATAAGCAACAATACCCTGCTGGTAGGAATAAACTGCTATTTATAAACAGCCAATAAATGTTGATGATATTTTTTTAGACTGGCAGTAAAATGTCTGCAAGAAAAAGCGCAGAGAACTCAAGAGTCCATAATACAATTCTAAGCTGCATATTCAGTATCTTTCATCATTGCAATACACCATCTTCTGTTCTGGGCAACAAAATATTTTATCTACATTAAAGCTACTATAGTCAGTCTGCAAAAATCCAGATGACCACTAGAAGACAGCAAAGATATAGAAAACTCTACTATGAGTGCCTACAGCTAATAGTAATCATAGTATACTAATTCAAATGAATCAGATGGGTATAATGAGAAGTCAATACAAACATCTTAGTACTTGTACTTTATTTTATGGAACACTTTATCAGTTATTTAGCAATAGCAATAGCACTTAGACTTATATACCGCTTTACAGTGCTTTACAGCACTCTCTAAGCGGTTCACAGAGTCAGCATATTGCCCCCAACAATCTGGGTCCTCATTTTACCCACCTCGGAAGGATGGAAGGCTGAGTCAACCTTGAGCCGGTGAGATTTGAACCGCTGAACTGCTGAACAGTCAGCTGAAGTAGCCTGCAGTACTGCACTCTAACCACTGCGCCACCTTTCACCATGCCATTTTAAAACAAGTATTGCTAGACTAAACCTGTTTGATCTTCTGATTGTTATTTTTCTTGTATATAATGTGTATAACAGAGGTGGGTTCCTACCGGTTCTAACCTGTTCTTTAGAACTGTTAGTAAACCAGTGATGACGTCACGGAACCGGTTCTTTTGGTGTGTTCCGTGGGCACCGCCATCTTGGATTTTGCTTCTGTGCATGCGCAGAAGCTATTTTTTTATTGCTGCGGGGGGGCGCACGCGTGCAACCGCACATGCACGCTTGGCGCAACCCTGAGCAAACCGGCAGCAAACAGATCCAGAACCCATCCCTGGTGTATAATATCTTCATACATGTATGAAATATAATATCTATGTTTCTTCTTATTTGTTGCACATTTGGGAAACAGATTATGAAATAATGCTACATTATTTCACACAGATATGAAGAGATCCAGGCTGAATAGGGCTGGCATAAGAGACATGGCCAGAGTCGATGCTATTTGGGGCAGTTTTTATGCATCTAAGTTATGAATAAAAGGAAGGAATAAACTCAACTTATGTATACATACAAAATGCAGCATGAAAAAATGTTTAAAATCCAGAAATAAACATTTTTTAATAATTCCCTAAAAACATTTTTGGTATCTTTACGATTTTATGTATTTCTAAGTAAAACTCACATTATTCAAAGTACTTAAAATGTAATGTCATAACTGTAACATTTATCTTTTATTCATACTGATTTGAAAGGGACAGAAAGCAAACACAAGCATACGCTTTATTCCAGTTAATGATGAAAAGTACCTTTATTTCTTGAATGTTCGGGACTCCTTTCCTGCTGAAATTGAAAACAAACAGAAAAGCAATAATTACTTCATTTATACAGTTTATAAATAAATAAAGTTGATAAACATGTGTTTAAAAATTGTGGTATTAATTTTTCTGAAATCATCAGGATTAGATCACTTTAACAATATGTAAAAAACATTTGTACTGACCTAGTATGCATAATCCATTCCCATTAGAGTTGTTTGAATATTTTCTTGGAGTGGGCCATCTTAGTCTATGGTAGCAAAAATACTATGGTAATACTTTTTTCACTTAATAGATGTTTTTAAAAGGTATGAACTTTCATAAGCAACTGATGAAGTGAGCTGCAGTTCACCAAAATGTGTGTCTTTTTGTAAAACTGATTTTTTTTTAAGAAATGTTCTAAGGCTGAATCAATGAATGAATGAATATTAAGCATTTTTAAAGCCACTATTCTGAAGCACATTTATTGAAAATAAATCTCATTGAAGGCCATCTGATTTATTTTTGAAAAAGAATGTAAAATATTTATGTTAGATATGGTCTACTCTAAGGTCCGCTGATTGAGCGGGAAAATGGAGACTGCTGATTGGCTGAGCC
The DNA here is from genome assembly GCA_003457575.1 of Thermophis baileyi. NCBI lineage: Eukaryota > Metazoa > Chordata > Lepidosauria > Squamata > Dipsadidae > Thermophis > Thermophis baileyi. Next base: position 1,581,376 of record QLTV01000988.1, read on the forward strand.
ATCTGACAGCTCCCTATAAAAGGGGAAGCTGTCAGCCTGGCTCTCTGCTGGATCTTGTACATAATTACAATAAAGAGCTGTTGTTGAAGCCTGTCTTTAGCCTCTTCAATCCCAGGACATAACAACTGGTGACGAGGATGGGATTCTGAAGAAGAGCTGAAGCAGACGCCGAAGATCCAGCCTGGCAGCAGAAAGAATGGTGGCCATTTTGCGTGGCAAAATTCAAACCGCATAGGCCGAGATGTCAGCGTTCCATCCGCCGACTCCCTTCGACTCAGCAAAGGAGAACCGGGGGTCCTACAGGTGTTTTTTAGAGGCCAATGACCTCCTAAACCTGGCTGACAATAGGAAATGGGCACTTTTCCTCAGCCACTGCGGCCATGAGGTCTTTGACACGGCTGAGTCCCTGTCAGAGCTGACACCAGTGGAAACGGTTCCATGGCAGGTTTTGCAGACCATGCTGCAGACCCATTACGACCCGATGCCCTCCAAGGTGGTCAGACGGCATGAATTCAGCCAACGATTACAGAAGGAGGGGGAGTCCATCAATCAATACCTGGCAGCACTGAGGAAGGCTGCGACGCACTGCAAATTTAGGGACCTAGATGACATATTATTAGACCAACTAATATGTGGGGTACAGAATATTCGCCTACAACAAAGACTACTTGCGAAGTCCAATGTAACACTGCAAACAGCATTGGATGAGGCAAGGGCAACCGAGTCATCTAATAAAGCCGCGGAGTCACTCCACTGACGGCACCCCAGAAGGCAATGCCAGCGATCCACGAGAACCAGTGCCTAGACGACCCCGAGGATGACAGCGAGGAGGAGGTCTACCGGACAGACCGGTGCCGGGGAGTGGAAGCACAAAGGCCACAACCTTGCTATAGCTGTGCGGGTCCGCACTCATGAGCTACCTGCAGGTTCAGAGATGCCATTTCCCGGCGCTGTGAACGACCGGGGCACCTTGCCAAAATCTGCCGAGCGAACCTGCCCAGTAAGCGCACCAACCCAGATGCCACCCAGGATGAGGCGAGACGAGGCCAGAGGCGAGACCCACCAAAAGCCAAGCGCCACTGATTGAGCGGGAAAATGGAGACTGCTGATTGGCTGAGCCATCTGACAGCTCCCTATAAAAGGGGAAGTTGTCAGCCTGGCTCTCTGCTGGATCTTGTACATAGTTACAATAAAGAGCTGTTGCTGAAGCCTGTCTCTAGCCTCTTCAGTCCCAGGACATAACAACTTATATATAGTTTTATGTCATTATTTCAATTCCGGTTCAAAATGCTAAAGAACTGGGATATATATCCAGTGTACATTGTTAAGGCCAAGTGAGCCTTTTATTCTTTCTCTTGAATTTCCCATACAATGATATTTCCAATTATTTGAAGCACTCCCCCATCTTTGGCTAAATTCTGAAATGTAATTTATAAAATGAACCTGACTGAAAAGCAAAGATCAGAAGCTGCAGAAAACTCATACCTATGAGTTCAGGATCTGTACAATTAAAACATGCATTTTCAGAAATACCTAATGTAATAATTAAAAACTAAACTATACTAACTCAGAGTTAGTATAGATATCCTCAATTTCTTTCTACTGTACCATTTTGGTAATAAATGGCTTACAGCAGTGGTGAAATCCATTTTTTTTACTATCGGTTCTGTGGGCGTGGTTTGGTGGGTGTGGTGTGGCTTGGTTTGGTGGGTGTGGCTTGGTGGACGTGGCAGGGGAAGGATACTGCAAAATCCCCATTCCCACCCCACTCTGGGGCCAGCCACAGGTGGTATTTGCCGGTTCTCCGAACTACTCAAAATTTCCGCTACCGGTTCTCCAGAACCTGTCAGAACCTACTGGATTTCACCCCTGGCTTACAGTCCTTTTCTCTCATTACCTAGTTGGTTGCATCTAGTATTTACAAAACATATTATATATACAAAACAACTCTGCCTGGTCACAGCCTTTGTTTTCTGCCTTGCCAGCTCTATATGTACATAATGAAAACACAGACTATAGGATTGGCAGTACTTGAGTGATCTGGGACTTTTTGTCAACATTCTCTAGGGAAAATATTATATAAGAACTATTGTATCAGCTTGACTAAGATCTCTAAAAACCACACTTTGGGTCTATCCTGGATCTATGTTTTAAATCTTACATAATTCATATTTTTGAACTTCAAAGGAAACGACTAAAACAAGAAGCAATTTACCATGCATTTTCAGAGTAAATCAATGCAAAAGAAGTATTGGAATGACTTATAAAATGTCACACATGTACTCAACCTGAAACCTCATTCATAAAATAATAGATCTGCCCAAATGTACAATATCTGTGTTTAGTTTCACTTATTATGGTCTTTGCCTACAGTCTAACACTCTGTGTTTTAACACCTCATTAATTTCCCACATGCTTATCTGTTGGCTGATAGGATATTCTTAACCATCAATGAATTGTGGTTTGCTATAATATTCAAATCCAGTCACTATTTTCCAGAAAAACTAAATAAACTTGCAAATTGTAAATATAAAGATAGCATCATTCACATGCACCAATATGATTTTTAATTATTATAAATATTTGGGAAAAATATTTCAAGGACTGGTATATGTATTTTTTTAATGAGCCTATGCTTTGCCCAACCTCTGTTAATTAGCTATCGGTCTCTGAAGAGTAAAAGGTGGTCATATGAGCAAGATCTTTCTTGATTGCAACACAGAGGATTTAGAAAGCAATTTGAAGAATTGCTTTCTGAATCCTTTGTGCTACAATCAAGAAAGTTCTCATTCATATGACCATCCCTAGAGCTCATTGTTGCTCATTATTTTAATCTTTAACCTAAACTAATTTGGTCTGTGGTTTACTAAAGGGTTTTATGTACATTTGAAAGTTTCATCAATGACAGAGATTTGATCTTCTATATGAATTATATTTTGCTGATTGCCATTCAAAGCCTTCTTTTCATTTAGTATTTCATTGTACTAAATAACATTATCAAATGTTTATCTTATAGATGCATATTTTAAATTTCACTGATGTTAGAGCTCTGTAAAAGCAACAGTAAAATCTCACTGGCCTGATTTGTTAGAAGTCGAAAGATGTCGTTAACAGAAAATTATTCAGTGATATTTTCATTTAGTATTTTCCTATGAATATTTTTATTGAAAACTATCTCTGATCCTTGACAATATATTTCTTTTAAAAAAAAAAAATCCTAAATGAATGAAAGTTAAACAGAAAAGTTGATTAACTATCCAAAAGACATGCAAAGTACACTGATTAATTTTACATGCCATCTACTGTATTTTACCCAGAGGTGAAATTCAGCAGGTTCTGACAGGTTCTGGAGAACCAGTAGCGGAAATTTTGAGTAGTTCGGAGAACCAGCAAATACCACCTCTGGCTGGCCCCAGAGTGGGGTGGTAATGGATATTTTGCAATATCCTTCCCCCAGGAGTGGGGAGGGAATGGAGATTTTGCAGTATCCTTCCCCACGCCCACCAAGCCACGCCCACAGAACCAGTAGGGAAAAATTTTGAATTTCACCCCTGATCTTACCCATGCCCTTATCATAGAGTAAAGCTAAAGTTAACAACTCATTTGTTCATTCATTTCCATTTCTCTCTGACACACATCTTATTAGTATCCAAGCAACCGTGACAGTATTATATCTCATTGAAACATCAACTGACATCATATTGCATTTTTCAAGTTTAATTTCTAGACATATTTTACTTTGATAGACAAACTAATTCTATAAAAATAGTAATGTAGTTATAAGAATTTGAAAGTACATATGTAAGTCATGTGAACCTGTGAATTATTCCCTTGGTACACAGCAATTTAAACACGGATACTGTCACTCTGTGTAATACTCTGTGCCTTCCATAGAAGCAAATGCTATTGATTTGCCACTTGCATTCAGAATAGTAATACAAAAATCAGTCAGCTTAACATCTGCAACACAGCATATGATTTCAGTTCTGCTTTTTGAAAAGAAGTTGATTATTATGATGGTAAATAAAACTAGCAATTACACTGCTTCCAAGGCTTTTTTTAGCGCTTTAAAGTTATTTTATGTTCCAACTTTGAGCTTATTGTAAAAGGAAGAACTAGATCTTTAAAATAAATCAATAGATATTTTGTACAAAATTTCAACCTCTTATCTGACTTAGTGTTTGTTATTAGTTTTTTTTCCCCATAGGAAGCTTACCATAAAGGTTTTGACTGTTTTTTCCCATGCATTTGCAATGGCAATAAAACAACACAAAACATCCCTATAACACATAAATGTGTACTATATGAATATGTCATGGCAACAAAAATATAAAATGGTATAAAATGTCAGGAAGAATTTGCTTACATCTTTTCTGAGTACAAATGTTATTAAAAGGCACACAAACTTTTAATAAAGTTTGTCAATTGAGAAAGTTGTTACCATATGGATTTTGCCAATTTTTTGACATGCTTATCTTCCAATTATAACAAAAAAAAAATCCTTTTCTAAAGAATTATGCCACCTATTTATTTTTTTCACTCATTTGGCACGGGATAAAATAGGCTACAAACATGTGTGACATGCAGCATGCCAGCAATCTAGCTAGCTATAAGTAATGATTTAAAAACACCACAAACTGTCTAACTATACATCAAATAGTGTTGAAGCTCACACTATGCTAAACCATTTGTTACTTTAACTATGATTTTGTGTATATTTCACAGTCCCTAGGCATATACATTGCACAAAGTCATAATGGTTTGGTTTTGGGTTATACAAAACAGGTTTACAAATCATGATGTATTTATTTATTTTGTATTTGTGAATACAGTGCTTGCATTTTATTCAAAACCTATGGTAAAACAGTTAATTACTTAGCAAAATGCACGAAGTCATGGTATATTATATAATGAATCTTTCCACTCTGCACAATGTATGGATACATTTCAATTATGGATAGGTCATAATTGTTATTACAGCTATGGCATAATTAAAAAATAAATAAAAACCATGGTTTACCCTTCTGGATAAGCTCAGCCAAATCAGGCATAAGTCACCATTTTTAACCCAAAATCTTGGGTTCATAAATAATAAATCAAAATCAATATTATGCTATGTGAATCAAATCAGTGAGAAATATAAAAAAGACACTACCTTTTCTATCCTACTTTTTACTTGAATAGTTACACCATGATTTACAATCAAGAATCTTTTCCCCTATCTTGAAGTACTTCAGTATAACTTACTTGTGTAGAGATATGCATATAAAACACAGCTGTAAAATAATTCAATGATGGGAAAAGCTGTTTCTCCTAGATGTCCATCAGACAGATAGACATCAAAGAATACAAACCTGTCAGAAGGGGGGGGGGGAGATCCAATCCACAGTTCACAAACAAGTCATTTACTCATATTTACTCATAAATGAGCTTGCAAATATCTTGAGTACACAGTTTTCATCTTTGGTTCAAATATTTTTATTTGATATTTATATTTAATATAAAATATAGAAATACAAAGAAAAATGCAGATAATGATAAAATAAGGGAGGAAAAGGGGAGGTATGGGGTAAAGGGGGGCAAAAACTTCTGACTCCTTTTCGTATAGTGAAATAAGGTAGCAACATAAAACCTCAACTTTTTTTACTTTTATATGATAATATATACTAGTCATTTCTATAACAACAAACCTATCTATTTAGCAAAATTCAAAATCAATTTCTTTTTTTTTTTTTAAAGATTCTTGGGTAATATCCCCCAGAAGGGCATCTTCACAGAGAGAACCTTATTTTATATTTATTCCAAACTCTTAGGATGGCAGGTATAAAAAAGTAATTATTAAAAACATCATTTACTTTAACCTTATCCTACCATAAATAGCTGCTATGCCATCCAAATCTTAATTCATGGCCCTCTAGCTCAAATAACTTCTCATTTTGGAGAGTCACTCACTTTTTTTGCTGGGCAAAACAACAAGCATCAAAATTCAATTTCATATCTGGTAAGTCCAAGCTTCCTCTTTCCTTAGCATCTTGCAATAATTTATATCTAATTCTTGGTTTTTCCCCCCTTGCCATATAAACTTAGAGATATCCATCTATCATTGCTTAAATGGAGTATCAGTTATAAGTATTGGTAAAGTCTGAAGCAGAAAAAGCATCTTTGGTGAACATTCATCTTAATTACAGAGATTCTACCCAATAATGAGAGTTGCAATTTGTCACATCTTAATAAGTCTTTTTTAATATCATTCCAAACAGGTACAAAGTTATTTTGAAACAGTTTAGCATTTGTATTTTTTTATATAGCCCCCAGGTATTTCACCTTTTTGTCCACCTTAAAACCCAATTTTTTTGTCAATATTTCACAATCCTGAGAGGCCATATTCTTAAAAAGCATTGTTGTTGTCTGTTTATTTATTTTAAAGTTTGCTAAGGCTCCAGATTCATTTAGTTTCTTCATCAAGTATTCTATATTAGTTTTGGGTCTTGCAAAAGCATAACTAAATCAAAGTTATGCTCTCTACTCTCTTCCATATAGCCATTATCCAAAATTATAACTAAGATTTAAACATTTAAAACATTAATTCCATTTAATTTAGTTATGTTAGTGATATTATGGGGTTTGGCTCCCTTGCATGGCCAAACAGCACCACTACAATATATGTTGCAACTAAGTTCAGGTTCTGTGTCCCTTCATGTCCCATTACAAACAGCTTCTCCAATCAGATGCAAGTAAAATCCAAGCTTTCCCCCAGTCCTGCTCACAACAGTCTCAAAGCACCGTTTAAACAGTTCTAAAACCAAAAAAAATCAGCAGAGTCAGCTTAGAAGTAAAACAATCCCTAGAACCATGATGGCTAACCTATGGCATGCGTGCCACAGGTGGCACACGGAACCATATCTGAGGGCAATTGAGGCGTTGCCCTTTGTCAGCTCCAGTGCGCATGCGTGTGCTGGCCAGCTGATTTTCGGGCTTTGGGAAGGCCGTTTTCGCCCTCCCCAGGCTTCAGGAGGCTTCCCTGAAGCCTCCGGAGTGCGAAAAACGGCCCAACGGGCCTACCGGAAGTTCGGAATGGATTTCCAGTTTGCCTGTTGGGCTGTTTTTCGCACTCTGTAGGCTTCCGAACTTCCGGTTTGCCCATTGGGCCTTTTTTCGCACTCCGGAGGCTTCAGGGAAGCCTCCTGAAGCCTCCGGAGGGTTAAAAACAGCCCAACGGGGGGCACATCTGTGGGGATGTGCGCATGCACAGTACGGTACATGTGGGGGGGTTTTGTGTGCTGGCACTCCCATTTTTGGCACGCAAGAAGAAAAAGGTTCGCCATCACTGCCCTAGAAGATCTAAATCCTAAAATTTCTGAAGTAGTTTCCAAAATAGTTTCCAGCTTCCTTACTTTGGCTTGGTTACAACAATTCCCCTTCTTGCCATTTTAAAATCATGGAGCTTCAGAAATGACGATGTTTCAACAAAAAGGAGAAAGCAAACTGCAACCAAGAGGAGTCTCTTTTAAAATAGAAGACAAATATACAAAAGCTAGTGTTCTAAGAAATGGAGGCAAGCTTTATTGTCCATTTTAAATGACTGTTTTTTCCATGGTGAACTTGCTTCTTGGTTGTCCCACCCCCAGTCAGAGAATCACCTAATTGCTTCTTCAAGAAGTTCTCCAAGAGCATCCAGCCATCCCAAAAGGGTTGATTTCCAGAGCTTCCCCTTTCCCGGGAAGTTTCTTCAGACTTAGAAACCAACTCTAAGTATAAAACCATGGAGAATCGGTATCAGACCAAAAATTGGGAGGTACATCAAACTTGCCAAAGTCCTCACAGTTTTCATCTTTGAACTTGATAGACATATCAAAAGAAGTTAGCTGTTTGTAGTTGTATTGATCATTATATACTATAGTGAGCAGATTATAACTATAAAGAGCAGAAAATAAATTAGGAGATTATTCCATTGGCATCTACGTACTGACCAGCCTTAATCTTTTTCCCCTCCCATATAAAAGCTAATAATAATTTACTTTCATTGTGACATTTACTAAGCAGCTTCTTTCAGTTAGCTGAACAAAGTAACTAAAGCTAATTCTATGTGTTTATATATTAAGCTGACTACATAAAAATAACAGAAATGATTTAAAAAGCACATTGTTCAACATAGTTTAAGAAAAGAAATATATATATTTGCATTATAAATGTCTAATCAGGGTTGAAAAGCTTGTAGCTTCAGATGTGGCTAAGCTATCATTCCCAGCAGCCCATGAGCAATTATATGAGATGGAAGATGGGTGGGGAGGGAGTTAGATTTCATTCTGTCTCTATTTTAATAAAATATGATTTTCCAATCATACTTGATGATTCTATTGATCCTAGTGGGTAGTTTGTAGGACAAACAAACAGCCTTTCTCATTTCACACTTTTAATTACTGTAAAGACTCTGATTAACATTAGGTTAAATTCTCCAAGACTTTCTTCAAGATTTTCTGGTTATTGTTCAAATAAATTTAGGGCAAAAAAATAGGAATAATTGTTTTAAGCCATTCTGAGTTTCATAGAAAATTAAACTTGATGTTTTCTCACTTTTGTGATATTTCACAAATCAAAAAGGGGTAAGAAAAACATTCTTTTTTTCCACACTGCTCTTTTTTTTGCTTTTCAGTTTTTAGAAAAGTTGATGATATAGCAAAGAGAAATCTTTCTCTACAGGAACATTCCAAAAACAAAAACAGAAGAAAAAACAACATTGGCTGTATATACATAGAATATTTAACAACAGCTAATTTAACTACGTTTTCTGAATAGCTGCTTATTTTGATTGCATACAATACACTGAGTCATTAACTAACCACATAGGTTATGTTCACATAAGATATTACAATAAAATGTAATTAGGTAGCTTATGGCTCAGTGTATCAGACAGATACACACAATATCAAAAGACCAAAGCTGCCATTGCCACACAATTCTTCCCACAGATGACATTAATTATTTTGTACTATTTCTTCTTTCTACTCCTTCTAACAAAATGTATTTTCAAACATAGACTCTTTGAAATAATTTTCACAACAATTTCTAGCATTTAAGTTATAATTACTGAGTTTTAATCAATCTAACCACAAACAAATTGCAAGAGTGTCACACTGGATTTTTCCCTGAAGAACCTCTTCCTCTTTTTTAAAAAAATCTGCCTGTTGTACAGTTATTAGACACTGACTTTATCACATAAAGAGGTGTAGGTCATCTTGTATCATCAGAGTTAATTGATGGTTCAGGGTAGTGTTAATGATACCAGAAATGACTCCAGTCTAATATTACAGCTCCTTAATTTCTACTTAGGTCTAAAGAACATATTCAGATATTTCATACTGGTATATTTTTTGTCAGAGCCACTTTAGTTAAGTCCTACTGAGGCTGTAAACCAGGAGAACAATGCAGATGGATTATGCTCCATTGCCAATCAAACTCTGTTTAATAAAAGGAAATGTTTAAATTAAGTCTGTCCAATTTAATATAGTAGATTTTCTCAGTCACTTGGCAGAGCAAAATTAATTAGGTTTCACACTGTAAGCGAAACAATATTCTAGGAGAAAATTGATGAATTGTCTTATTGTGTTATATTCTATGGATTTAATTTATAAAAGTAAGATACTTATAAACATTTCTAAAGACATTAAGTGTATTTATTATTTACTTATGGATATTTCTAGCTCCTATTCGTTATATATATGGGGAGGAAAGACGTTACCATGGGATATGAATCCATGTATTGTAATTTCTTGCAATGCTTTATGATAATAATAATATGATTTATAATATTTAAATTTATAGTTTATTGTACAAAGCATGGTAATTATAAAATAGAATAATAGAATAATAGAGTTGGAAGGGACCTTGGAAGACTTCTAGTTCAATCTCCTGCTCAGGCAGGAAGTGATTTGTTAATTCAGGTACATGACATATAATAGTTTTGTGTGTGTGTGTGTCAGGGGTGGGTTCTAACTTACCTCGCTGCCGTTTCGCTTCCTCCCGCGCTGTGTGGCCGCACAGTGCAAAATAATAATATTTTTTTTAAAAAAAGCCAAAAACAAGATGGCGACGCATGCGCAGTGCTGGAAACTCGGCTTCTGCGCATGTGCAGAAGAAGAAAAAAATTCAAAAAAAATTCAAAAAAAAATGCAAAAAAAAAAGAGGGGGGGGCGCCCCCCCGCCCACGGACCGGCACCGACCAAACCGGTCCGAACCAGGAGGAACCCACCTCTGCTATAGCTACTGGTCAGAACCTGCTGAGACCCACCTCTGGTGTGTGTGTGTGTGTGTGTGTGTGTGTGTGTGTGTGTGTGTGTGTGTGTGTATTTATATGGTGTGTGTGTGTGTGTGTGTGTGTATCATTACATCATGTTTGTGTTTCATCATCTTATGTCAGAAGAAAGGACTGAGAAATAGCAATTCACAGCATATTAAAATTGAAAAAAGGATCTTTTGTTCATCAGTAGGCTGTATTCAATGCCCTGTCAGTGAAAAGGGGAAAATATTTTCTACAAGCTATGTGATGAAAAAAGATTCTGGATGGCTGATCACACAAATTACTATTTTGGTTTATTCCAAGCTTTGGGTGACTTGCAATATATCTAACCCAGCACTAAAAAAATAGAATGAAATTAAATGTATTTTAGTGCTTTAGCAGGAGTAAAAATATAATTGTTCCTTGTTGTATATAAGTTACAATCCAAAGCACAATTATTTGGAAATAAGTTACATTAAATTTGAGGAGATCACTTCCATGGATTAGGGCCATGCTAGCAGACTTCACATAAAGATGCTTTCTATGTATTTTAGGATGGCTTATAAATATTACATCATTGTGCAACACTGTTCTACTAGAAGAATAGAACAGGCATGGCTTAATTTTCTGTTTTAATATATGCAACTTCTTGGCATAAAAATATTACAGTTTCAAGGGATATTTCACAGTGATTAAATACACATTCTCTTATAGAAATGGCTGCTTTGAAGGCTTCTTATATTGTCAATAAACATTTGAACAATTGTTCTTAGCTACTTGGAATAAACAATGTCTTCAGCTTTTGTTTAAATTCAGAATTGTGCTATGTATACTACTGACATATTGTCTCCTAAAATCTAATTTATTAATATCTTTTCTTGAAGAAAAGAATGATAAAATCTACATAATGCTAATATAGCATAATGACACCATGACATGCACATGATTTATTAGAATGTTACTAACATAAATAATTGTTAAAATGAACTTAGTGGGAGAAGATAATACACTTATTTGGTTGATTAATATAATTTTGATAATGAAAGCCAGTTGTCAATCCTGTGCAATAGTTATAAAGCAAAAATATATATCATGAAATCTTAAATTTTATTATTTTTTAATTAGAATTTACATCACTAACTTTATAACAAAAATGCTCCAAATTTTATCCTAGTTCTGCAAGTGATAAGTGGAAATGGAGCAGAGATGTCATTGGCTAAGGATATATGAAAATTTTTATAGAAGTGCATTTAATTTTCTTCATTAGCATCCAAAACACTTCAGTATACATTTTTATAGGCCAATACCTAGTTCATCAATACTACTGTCATGTAGCAAATTATAAACACATTACTTACACAATATGTTATAATTAAAAGTGAAGCTATAATATTATAAATATATTATACACACAATAATGTTATAATTAAAAATGAAGCTGAAAGATACATCAGCATAACCTAAGTTTTCTTACCATGGTAAAGACAAATGCAAATGAAATTAATTGAAAGAGGAAGAAGATCCAATCAGATTACATTAAAATCAACTCTCAATGCTTAGTGAATCAGTGAAGCAAAGTGAACAGTGGATACATGATTAACAATAAATACTTTCTCAACTAAGCTTTCAAGCCAATATTTAGCTCATATCACATAATACAAATTCTGCATATGGATTGCAATAACTATTTTGTTAAATAATTGCATTTTTACTGAATATTCAGAAAATTCACTCACTGGTACATATATGTATTAACATACATCTTGCAGTGAAAATAAGAGTAACTGAGTCTACATAGCTTTTGATATACAAATATAACTGTTATACAAAGACCTAGAAAGTAAGTCCAATGCTTGTATATTTATGTGTGTTAATCCAGACTTAGAGATCAGTAACAGTACTAGTACCAGTAATAACAATACAGATACTTTTTATTATTCTATGAAAAAACAGTTATCTCCACTAATTCATACACCGAAGCATACAAACCAACTCAAAAGCTTGCTGACAAGAAGAATTAAGGCAGAATGCCCACCGTGCACAATACTTCACTTTGTGTGATGGCTCTATAAGACTGTACCTCCTATACCAGTGACAGCTAACCTTTTTCTCGTTGTGTGCCAAAAGCGCATGCGTGCCGGCACCCATAATGCAATGCTCCCCTCTTGCATGCGTGCACAACCCTCCCACACTCCCCCTGCCCCCCCACGCATGCGCACGTGACCCACATGCTCCCCCACCCCCCATGCATGCGCGCACGATCTCCCGCCCATTTTGGGCCTAGCAGGCCTCCCTGCAGCCTCCTAGGACCAAAAACAGGCCGTGGGAAGAGGGCACACCACACCCCCCACACCCTATTTTGGGCCTAGCAGGCCTCCCTGCAGCCTCCTGGGACCAAAAATGGGCTGCGGGGGTGGGGCACACCACAGACCCCGTACTCCCACCCCATGCATGCACGCACGACTCCCTCGCCCCCACGCATGCACACATGACCCCCACACACATGCGTCTCCCACATGGGCCCCGCCCCCCACGGATCCCAAAAATCAGCTGGCCAGCACGAGGTGTGCCCGCGCATGCGCGGTGGAGCTGAGCTGGGAAACGGCTTGTGTGCCTGCAGAGAGGGCTCTGCGTGCCAGCTGTGGCATGCGTGCCATAGGTTCGCCATCACGGTCCTATACATTTTCTATATTTTCTAAAAAAGCCCATTAAAATACAGTACTTATCATATCTGTAACTAGGGCATGATGAAGCTTTCCAAACTGTTGTGTTTTCAATAATATGTTAACCTTCATCTCATCCCCAGCCCATTTTGAAAGTAGTATGTATTTGTCTTTAGTTGTTCAAGTTCTTTCCTTGATGAATTATATACAACATCTAATTATATACAACACCTCCTTGACAATACTGTTAATGACACAGAGGCTGAAATTTGCTAACTCATATTGCTGAGCATTACCTTGCTGGTTGGTGGCACTGCCCTCCATAATCATTTTGGCTTGAGCTGAATGAAAGACCAGATGCTTAATTTTCACAGGCACAGATGTGAGGAATAGGAAAAGGAGCCTCAGAAGGGTTTCTGAATTAATAAGAAAGCTCCATTGAGTGTGTATAAGATTTCATGTTTCACATGAGAAGGAAATTTAGCCCTCTGGACCAGGAAATGTTTCACTGCTGAAACCTTTTCTCCATAGAATTTTTTTAAAAAAAAAAACTTGCTCTTGACAATAACTTATTTGGAAGGCATTGTTCAAAGCTCTAGTCCCAGTAAACAACTGGAATCAAACAGGCTGATTTTCAGTTGGTGATGATTGTTTCTGTGTGGCTGTATTTATTCATTTCCAGTGGCTATAACTGTTAACAGTCTGGAATGAGCTATTTGTCTCTTTCAGGCATAATGGTATTCAAAACAACAACATCAAAGACTGCACCATTTCTTCTTTTTCTCTTAAGCAATGGGTCTACATCTCCAAAATAACTGGGACGTTTTTTAAAGTAATTTTCCAAAGATTTTCTAACCACCATTTGGCACTCATTTTTAATCAAGGCTTACAAAGTGTTTTCTCTCCCTGCTGCTCTTTTCTCTTTCACACCACAGATTTGAAAATTATTTTCAAACAATTAAGGGTACTAATAAGATACAGTATTCTAGAATATATCTAGTTTAAAACCTTTGAACACACCTGTACAAACTGTTGTGCAAAATCAGTGCAAGTTTAAACAATTGCTAATTCCACCAGTCTAGCCACCTACTAAAACTCACTGTCTCCTTCCCACTTCCAGCATCACCTTAAGAAGAATACTTGGTGGATGCTTTTCTTCCCAGCTATTGATGTCTGGTGAAAAGGCAAATAAAAGTAAGAATTTGCCTTAAATGATTCCACATTAAAAATGTTAGGTTCCTAACCTAATCACTGAAGTAAAAGAGGGTCAGCATTAAGGATGGTGGAAAGTATGTTGAAATAATTTTCTGCTATTTCAAGGGCTGCAGGAAAGCACTTTGAAGAAAAGCCCAACATTTTACCAGATCCATGTTGATATTTTTCCCACTCCTCTTGACACTTTTCTACCAGAATGCTATTACCTCACCTAGTTCACATGGCAACTATTGTAACTATTATTCATCTTTAACCTCATTATCTATATATATAAAAGCGAAAACCACTCACACATTAATCACGAAATCTTCAGAACCGTAAAGCCTGCAAACTTGAAAATTGCCACGTATGTTCCTCTTGGCTTCTAGGTGCTCTTTTAAAAAGGATTTTTTAAAATGACTATCGCAGCATGAGTATTTCTTATATTAATATTAACAAGCTCTGATGCTAAGGAGTTCTACTCCCCCCTCCCCACCTGAAAAGAAATCTGATCCAAATGCAAAACACAAGCAGAGGAGTTTCAGTTTCGCTTTTGCTTTCACAGCAGCAAGCAGCTTTACTACAGAACAGTTGAGCTAAGCCACGCACAGACTCCTTCCTGTCTCCTTCTTGCTCACACAGCAAATACTGTTTGAGTTTCCAAACACCCCTCAACTCTCTCACACACTAATAGGACGATAGCCAGATGAATACCAATGGATGCTGGTAGGCAAAGACAGATTTTCCCCCCCTTATTTTCCTCCTCAGTTCAGACGAATCTGTTCCTTCTACTGTAACACCAGTTAAAGGGAAAAGAGGCAAAAAACAGAGGAAAAGATTTACAGATGTGATTAGGAAAACACAAGTAAGGGAAGCTGCCTGTTTCTCCCATGGCCAATTCTATGTGGCATGCTCCAGAGTCAGTTCACCTGACAGCCTGGTCATCCTCCAGCCAGAGAGCAAAACCAGGAATGTTGTTTAAAGGGAGGTCCTGAGCATTTCATCTGAGGGACGAATTTAAAGTCTATGCTATGCAAATAATGTCTTCGTCTGTAACAGAAACTTAGCTTACCATCTCTAACGAAATAATACAGTCCCTTTTTTAACTACTCATTAATTTTCAAGCTTTAAGTGTCAATTTATCAAGCCCCATCACATAGTTTCGTAGCGAAGCACGGGTATCAGCTAGTTAAAAATATAATCTTCACAAGAGCCTGATACAACAGCAAATTCTTAAGAAGACTTTGATAGTTAGGATAAATAAGAGAAGAAAGTATGCCAAATTGCTGAGAGTCTAGAAATTTGTACAGATAATCCTCAACTTACAACCACAATTGAGCCCAAAGACCTATCTTGCCACAGTTGTTAAATGAATCACTGCAGTTGTTAAGTTAATAAAACAGTTGTTAAGTGAATCTGGCTTCCCCAATGACTTTGCTTGTCAGAAGGTCACAAAAGGTGATCACATGACCCCAGGACACTGCAACTATCATAAACATGAATCAGTTGCCAAGCGTCTGAATTTTGATTACGTGACCATGGGGATGCTGCAATGGTTGTCAGTGTGAAAAACTGTCATAGTCACTTTTTTCACTGCCATTGTAACTTCGAATGGTCGCTAAATGAACTGTTGTAAGTTGAAGACTATCTGTATTCTACTCAATTTCCTTCTGAGCCTATGTTAAGAAGAAAGTAGTTGCTGGAAAGAACTCTCTGCCTGTATAGTAAAGTCATCATTTTCCACTTTTCTTTTCAGTATGTTTAATTGTGTGTGTGTGTGTGTGTGTGTGTGTGTGTGTGTGTATGTGTGTGTGTGTGTGTGTTGAACAAATAAGTGACATTTATAAAAGCTAAAAATATATCCGTGAAATGTTACTATGGAACTAGTTCAGTCCTTTAACGTATGAAATTAGCCATATAGGCCAATTATTGACACATCTTCAGTTTTAGTGCAATATATTATATTGATGTAATGGTATTTATATAATATGCTTAGATTTTTCATATTCTATAAAGTAGGTGTCTTAGGGTATTAATTGTAGATAATAGTTGTTGTTTGTCTTGAAGTATAAAGACGGATGCACTCACAACTTTCCAATGACTCTTATTTATTTTTCCTGAGAGTCTATCATCCTCAGATGTTTTGGCTTTCTATTAAGAGGCATGATAGGCTTGAGAAGATGTGTGAGTAAAGTTTTGGAAAACACTTGATATTAAAATATTTTGGTGAAGGGGCGTTGGTCTTACCTGATACGCCTCTTCTCAACAGGAGGAGCCATCATTCAGGATGGGTTGTCCTCATCCACTCAGAGTGAGGACCGAGTCTGTCATTTTTGCTGGGTCCGCCCTCTTATGACCCAGATCCGGCGAGAGACGCAGAACAGACCCGACGTGGATAATAGACCAAAAACGTCTGAGAAAACAGTCTCCCCTCCTGAAACCGCCAAAAAAAAACAGAAGAGGGCGGCACTGGCAAGCAAAAATGGGTCAAAGGGAAACCCCCTTCATCGATACAAGCATACATCCGGGCACTAGGTAAAGGACTGCTTGGACCCCTACGGGGCGGGACTGAATGATGGCTCCTCCTGTTGAGAAGAGGCGTATCAGGTAAGACCAACGCCCCTTCTCCAACGTGGGAGGAGCCATCATTCAGGATGGGACCTACCAAAGCCCATGAGTCCCCAGGGAGGGCAGGTCCAAGCCCTTACCACAGCTACTCCCCCACAACTTGTTGTAGAACCCGTCGCCCGAAGGCTGCGTCAGCTGACGCGAATTTGTCTATTTTGTAGTGCCTTATAAAAGGCGAAGGGGAAGTCCAAGTGGCCGCACGACACACCTCCAGAAGAGGAGCTTGAGCCGCCCAGGCAGCAGATGTAGCCGCACTCCGAGTTGAGTGGGCTGTAATCCCCGAGGGCCTCGGCAGTCCGGCCACTTCGTAGGCCTTGGCGATGGTGCCCCGAATCCAGCGCCCGATGGACGTAGCTGACACCTTCCTGCCCAGCGAATGAGGTAAAAAGGCCACGAAAAGAGACTCCGTTTTGCGAAAACCGCGAGTACGGTCAATATAAATGCCAACCGCCCGACGTACGTCCAGAGTATGCCAGACCTTCTCCGAAGGGTGAGAAGGGTTGGAACAGAAGCTAGGCAAGACCAATTCCTGAGTCCGGTGAAATAGGGAATTAACTTTTGGAACAAATGATGGGTCCAAACGAAGCACCACCCTGTCCGAGTGGAATATGCACAAGTCCTTACGAACCGACAGAGCCGAAAGCTCGGAAATCCTGCGAGCAGAGGTGATAGCCACCAGGAATGCCACTTTGAAAGAAAGATAACGAAGAGAAGTAGAAATTAGAGGCTCATATGG
>QLTV01000988.1:1626155-1659755 GCA_003457575.1 Thermophis baileyi
TGATGCTTGGCTGTTGTTGGTGTGTCTGAGATGGGGGTTGTGGAGATAGGTGGCTGTAGTTTCCTTTCAAACCTGCAGTAAAACACATTCAGGTCATCTGCCAGTTGTTGATTTCCTTCAGCCTGGGAAGGAGGTTTGCCGTAACCGGTGATATTTTTAAGAGTTTTCCACATGTTTGCTGGTTCATTTGTTGAGAACTGATTCCTTAGCTTTTCAGAGTAGCTTCTTTTTGATGCTCTGATCTCCCTTGTTAATACGTTTCTGGCCTGATTGTACAGCATTCTATCGCCTTTTCTGTAGGCTTCCTCTTTGGAACAATGTAGCTGCTTAAGTTTAGCTATGAACCAAAGTTTATTGTTACTGTATATTCACAGGTTTCTGGTCAGCACACATAGGTCTTCACAAAAACTGACATATGATGTTACAGTATCTGTGAGTTCATCCAAATCTGCAGAGATATCTTCAAAAACATTCCAATCAGTGCAGTCAAAGCAAGCCTGTAGCTTTAGTTTTGCCTCCTCAGACCAAGTCCTCACTGATTTAATTGTTGGTTTTATGGTTTTAAGTCTTTGTCTATAAGCAGGTACAAGGTGAATCATGCAATGATCAGAGTGTCCCACAGCTGCTCGTGGTAAAGACCGATAAGCATCCTTTAATGTTGTGTAGCAATGGTCTAAAGTATTCTTGCCTCTTGTGGGACAATTGACATGCTGAAAATATTTTGGTAGCTCTTTCCTTAAGTCTGCTTTGTTTAGATCTCCCAAAATAATTTGAAGAGAGTCTGGGTATTTAACTTCAGCCCACATAATCTGGTCAGCTAGAGTTCGTAATGCATTGTTTACACAAGTTTGTGGAGGAACATACACAGCAATAAGGAGAAATGAGGAGAACTCATGTGGGGAATAATATGGTTTGCAATTGATAATTAATGTCTCTAAGTCCAAATCACAGTATTTCTTTAGTATAGTTATGTCTCTGGACTAGTGGTCATTGATATATAAACATAAGCCTCCTCCCTTCTTTTTACCAGATGTTTCTGCAATTCTGTCTGATTGTTGTATCTGAAATCCTGGAATATGCAGGCTGCTATCATCAATTGACTCATTTAGCCAGGTTTCCGAGAAGCAGAGGGCTGCTGAGTTATAAAAATCAGAATTGCATCTATTAAAAAGAAGTAATTCATCCATCTTATTAGCAAGTGAGCATAAATTAGTCAGGAAGAGTGAGGGGAGAGGTGTTTTTATCCCACATTTTCTTAGTCTATTCAAAATTCCCGCTCGCTTACCCCTTTTTCGCCTTTGGCGTCTCTTCCTTTTGTTCTTGTTTATCAATTGTTCAGAGGAAGTTGTTTCTTCCTGTGTCAGAAACTCTTCTGCATTTGTAAAGACAGGGGGGGGGTGAAGTCACAGAAAGCTGTTCATCAAAGAGGAAACATTGTTGGATGCTTAGTAGTTGTTCTCTTGAGTATGAAATCCGTAGTGAATCACAAAAATGGAAAAACTATCAGAGAGCATTTCACCAAGGCTGCCGTCCATGGAAAGCAACATATTCAATATTTGGGATGAATACAAGAAAAGAATTAGTAGAGGCTTATCATCTATTACCTTGTTAGTATGGTATGGTGAGTCAGGGTTATATTTTACCACATTAGCCATTACTTTTCAATTTGTATATTAACCTAATTATCCCTTAGTTGCTAAACACAACCCTCTTGTACTAGCAGGTAAATGTTCCAGCTTTTTTACAAGATAATTTTGTAATCATGTCTGTATACCAGGCTGAACTGAGAAGGGCTTGGTCTCTTTCATGTTATAAATCATTAAGAAACAGCAGTTCTAATATTTGTCTAAAATTGCTTCAAAATACAAATTGGTGAGGATGCTATCAGCAGGCACATACCTATAAATATCTTTGAGTGATGTTGCAGGTCTAACTGTCGTGGAAAGAATACTTTTCCTATATGGTGGTGTTACCTAGCATAATTTTTTTAGTTATCCAGAATTCTTTTCCATTCAAAGGGTGTACATTTCATCACTGTAGCTCGCAAGGTCTCAGAAGTTCTATGGCATTTAGCTGAGTATTTTAGAAAACTTGATATCCTTGAAGTAGTACAGTCATCAATTTTATTATGGTCACAGTCTAAGTTTCTGAAAGCTGTCTGGCAGTTGCAAGATATATTACAAATAATACTCTGTGTTTAGAATGGCTATGTCTTTCTAAACAATAGAGTGTGGTATTATATTCTTAATTTCTGCTTAAAACTAATTTTTGTTCCTGGGGTTTGGGCTCATTATTTTTTTGATTATATTTTAAACCAATGTGGCTTTAAAAAAAGACTATTGGCAAGCTCCCTCAGACCTTCATTGGAGAGCCTTTACAATTAGACTTTGTTCTAAAGAAATGTTGTAAAGCAGCACATCTGGGATATTGATTTTAAAATCAATTGTAATCTGGTTCCTCACATTATTTTATGGGGTTATTTTTTTAAAAAAAATAACTATATGGACCTACTTTGCTATGTTTTTGAAACTTTAACAAGCATTATATTCATCAGGTAGGATGCATTGCTTTTGGCTCTTTTGCTGCACCATTACAAAAACATCATCTTAAGTAAACATATTCATCCTTGATCAGAACATTCAGTAGAATATTTTGAGTCACATCTTCTTTTCATGTATCCAACCCTGAAGAAATTCCCAAGCAGAGAATAGGAAGTCCATCTATTTGTACTTGACCAGGATTTAGACCTACCCTCCAGGTTTGCAAATTTTTTTGCCTTTATATCTACCATCTATCTTTTGTTATGACTAAAGAATTGTAATTAACTTTTACTTACTACTTACTTACTTTTATTATACATTTTTATTTCTATCCTTATTTAAATATGGTCTATGGCAGTAAATAATAACCATTTATTTGAAGTCCTTAATCCTACAAGATCTTCTGCCATTATTTTGTTAGCAGAAGAGAAGAAAGATAGTGATCAGAATATGTTTCTACTCATTCCAAAATATTAAGGTTAATTTTAAATATAATTTAAAATAGTCCAAACTATTAAGGTTAATTATAAAGTTGACAGTTGCTTACTTTCTTAAATCAGAAAGAAGACATATTGTTGTAAAAGGCTGCTCATCTGGGCTATATCAACTTGTAGCCATTGGACATAGTTTGAGATTTTAGTAACATGAAGCAATTAGCTTGCTTAAAAATGCTTTTTATATGCAGTATATTTAGATAACTATGCAGATCCATTTATCAGTTGTAACTATACAAATTATAAATAACATAGCCATTTTCCATGTCTATAAAACAAAACAATAGATTTATTCAAAGGACATGTTGTGATCACAATTTAATCATGCACATCTATTTGCATAATTTTCATAGAGAGGATTAAAAAACCATCCATTCAGCTCATGTCTAGTGTTTCTTGCAGTCCTCATTATTGTCTACAGTAATTTAGTTTTGGAGGAAATGACAAAAAAATCACTATGCACTACATTTCCAGAAAACAGCATAAAACATTTATTTATGTAACATAAAACATTTTTCTTTTCTTTTGTTTGTTTGCTTGTTTAAAATTATTATGTCCAATGTTCTTTTTATGTCTTTAGAAATATATTTTTCTTATTCATACAAACATTTTTTTTTAAAAAATATCATTATTCAAAATGGATTAAAAGAAGAATTATACATAGTGCAGTATCCAATTTGGATCAGTCACCGGGACCAGAGTTTTAGTCTTCCGAGCTTTCGTACTCGTGCTGGAGCCCATCCTCAGGGAACTTCTCTCTACCAGAATGTGTTATACATAGTTACATAGTGTCTCTTCCAACTATAAGTCTATTTTAATTCAATGAAATTTGCCTAATAAATAGAAAGAAAAAGTAGCTGTGAACTTTGCTTCTAAGTTCCTTTCTCAATATTTAAAAAATAATATAGTACACTAAAAGTATATTATTCATATGGAAAAGCTGAAGTGGTTTGTATTTGCGCACACACACACACACACACACACACACACACCCACACACACACACACACACACACACACACACCATAAATATACACACACATACATCCATTCTAACAAGAACACTTCAGGCTAAAATAATATTTTGCCCAAATTAGGCAACAGGGTTTAATATGAAAAATATTATAAATTGAAGGGACTGTTTTTATTGTGACTAAAATTTCTGAAACAGGAAATAAAAACAACAATTTTATTCAACAGCACAGAAACAAATTAATCAGATGTCTCTAATGAATATCTATGACTGAAGCAGGGGTGGGTTCTAACTTACCTCGCTGCCGGTTCGCTTCCTCACGTGCTATGTGGGCGGGTGCATCGCGTGAACGCATGCGCCACGTGAGCACTTTGCGTGCGTGCACACATGCACAATACTAAAAACCAAGCTTCTGCGCATGCGCAGAAGCAAAAAACAGCTTCTGCGCATGCGCAGAAGCAAAAAACAAGATGGTGCCGCCCATGGCGCCGCCGAGAGAGCTGGTTCGGGGGCGTGTCCAGCCAGCCATCGCTGCTGGTTCGGCGAGCAGGGGAAAATTCCCACTACCGGTTCTATAGAGCCGGTCCGAACCGGCAGGAACCCACCTCTGGACTGAAGGTAGTTTTGATAAAAGTTGAGGCAAGAGTGTGCTTTACTTGCATAAACATTTGTTTAAGGCTTAATTTTTAAGACCTAGCTAGCACCATAAATTCTCCAGAGCAACTTTCAACTTTTGTTTTCTGGTTTAAGGCTGCTGAACTTCTAAATCTGGCCTTTTCCATCTCTTTGACTCTTAAAATGGAATATGATCTGGCAAAACAAACTATGAATCACAGGATAAAGGAGACTGAGTACCAGGCCTTTCTGTCATCAGCACACATCCTATATACAGTACTTTGTATCGTCATTACCTCACACAGTTACCTCATACAGCTAGAAACACCCCAGTCATTGGTAAGCTTTCTTTCTTGCCTAATCTCATGCTCTTCCCTATACAGTTCTGTTTGAACCAGGTCTATCCTCCCTCTGAACAGCAGATATCCTAGTCATTCAGATTTATAGCCCATGAGGCTAGGTTTTCTGCAGCAGCATGAAATGCTGGACCTCGACTGGCAAGTTGCTGCTACACAAATATATTTTATGCAATTCTATATATTATCATTTTTTGTAATTTTATATATTATTATATTATTTTACATATTATTATTATATTTCTGTAATTCCATAAATTATTATTTTTGTAATTTCAGATGTTATCACATTTATATAAGTTTGTTTGAAACTTTCGTAAAGAGTGGTAAGTAGAACAGGGCATGGCACTTGAAGTGTAATGGGCTTACTTGAACTAATGAGTTCCACATGACTAGGAGGCTCTGTTTTTATTGCTGCAAGCTAAAATTGAATTTGCCAACTCATTTTCAACTATAATTCTAGAACGCTTCCAGGATACTTATAAAACATGCCATTACTAATGTTGGGATTCCTCTTTATGTACAGATGCATTTGATTTCTTTTTCCACAGTGAGGAACTCATCATTTTTCTCTATTAAGATGAAATAATTTTCTGTATTGCTGTATTGTCTTCTAAGCTATTGGTCACCTAATTAAATATCATCTACAAATTTAATACACCTGCCTTGCACTTCATCCACATCATTAATAAAAACAACATCAATAGGCAAACTGAATATATGGGAAACTATTAATAATGACTTTCAATATTTTTTTCAATCTTCAAACCCAGAAAATATCATTTCACTTTTTACCATTTCAATTTTTTGTATCATAATGTACATTTATTTCCTTTTTTTCATAAATCCATCTAACGTAAAATATCCCTTCATGTTTTCACATTACCAAAACTAAATTGAAGTACCTTTTATACATCTTAGATAATTTCTCAACTGTCATATACTAGCAGTACATCATTTTGTAAAAGTTCCTGCTTAAATTAAAACATAATGTGAATTTCAGTACCTTTATCCACATTCTCTCCCTTTGATCTATCTGCATATACTTACTTAATTCATTTTATCATGCAATATTTAACTTGTTTCTCTTCTGTTTCAAATTCCTACAAAAGTCAGTGTGTGTGTGAATACATACATACATATATACGTGTGCATGCGCAGAAACAAAAAACAAGATGGCAGAGCCTATGGTGCCACTGAAAGAACCAGTTCGGAGGCGTGGCAGGCCTGGGTCACTGCCAGTTCTAGCGACCCAGGCCGCCAAGTTACTACCGGTTCTATAGAACCTGTCTGAACCGGGAGGAACCCACCTCTGGGGTGTGTGTGTGTGTGTGTGTGTGTGTGTGTGTGTGTGTGTGTGAGAAAGAGAGTTTTCAATCAAATATTTATCATTTGTGTACAGTTCCTTTTCATGTTCTGTTGTTCTGCCTTATGTTGTTCAATCCCTATTACCTTTTTTATCTATATTAAATCATTCTCTTAATTGTGGATATGAAAATTCAATCTCTCTGCAATTAATTGTTTTTTGACAATTCTTGAGCTGTTCATCATCCTGAATTAATAATTCTTGAGACATTAACCATTTCTCTTTGCCTACTAGCTCAAAAGTGAATGAATGAATTGAATAAAAAATACATATTCGAGGATATTTGTCTATAGAGCCTTAGATCATAATTCTAAATAATTCTACACAATTTACAAAATTACTTTAAAAACAGCCATAAAATCCAAAATCATTAAAATCTGAAGGCGCTTAAATGTTTGAAAGAGATTGAATGCTCATTGCAAAGTTATTTGAAAGTTCATTTTCCATGATAAACTGTTTTAAACTGAAATAAATGAATTGTGGACAGTTAAGCATAACTGCTGAAACTTACAATTCATATTTACAGTTGGAGCAGTTTAAGGTAACACCCTTAAGTTAAGATAGGACAGACTGATAAATGTGAACATCCTCCCTGAAAGGCAATTATTTATATTTCAAAAGCAACCAAAGACAGCCCAGATTCGAGACCCAAGTTCCATGCAACAGGGTGAACTCCCATTCTTCCCCTAGCTCCTGCCAACCTAGCAGTTTAAAAGCATGCAAATGCGAGCAGATAAATAGGTACTGCTTCGCTGGGAAAGGTTACTATGTTCCATACTTTCATGCTGGTCACATGATGACAGAAGTGTCTCTCAAACAACGCAGGGTCCTAGGCTGAGAATCAGAGACAAATACCACCCCCTTGAGTTGGTCATGAATGGACTGGACAAATGTGATTGTTTCATTTAAACCACAGAGAGAATATTAAATTTAGTTTATTATTGCAGCAATTGTGTGTTTTGGAACACCTTGAAAAACCTCACTGCCCAGAGTCATTTTGCAGTTGTGTGGCATCTAAATCTAATGAAACAAACATGCAAACAAACAAAGGCATGTCCCAAAGGTGCTTTTTCAGGAGGTAACTGGACTTTCTTTCTTTTTTCCTTTGAAGACATTTCGCTTCTCATCCAAGAAACAAGAAAGAAACAAGAAAGTCCATTTGCTTCCTCAAAAAGCACCTATGGGACAACCATGACCTGGATGACTGAGAATCTCTACAGACTTTTAGCTATACAATTTGGGATGAATACCCTTTGAATGGTGTGGGAGTAGGAATGGATTTCCAGAGAAAAGATTGCAGACTACAGGAACCAGGAGCGCTACTCAGGTGACCCTGAGAGCACAGATAAACCTCCAAGTGCTTCAACGACCCTCTAAAACAGTGGTTCTCAACCACTATCCTGTCAGAGCTGAAGGAGCTTCTTGGATTAGAAGCTCTACAGACTTTTAGCTGGACAAAGGCATGAATTCCTCAAAGTTCCCTTGTATGTGTGATCATAATCTATAGCATTGCTTAAACAAAGTTAAACAGATACTTAAAAACAGCAAAAAAAAAAGACAGTTAAATAATTCATATAACCTATAGAAAAGTTCTCTTTTCTTCCTCTTCATTTTAAAAACATAAATTATGTAGATCACAAAATTAATATATATCACCTTTAAGAATGTATTTATAATAATAATTGTAATTTTTAGATTCTGAGGCAATAAGAAAGAAAATGGCACTATCAAATAATGAATTTCCTACAAGGTTCCTTTCTGCTTGTCTTCTATTTTGCCCCACAGAAATTTCTCTTTTCCTTTTTAGAGTATAATTTATTTAGGATTATGGCAGCAAAATGAATAATCCTTTTTCAAACAAAATATATACATCAGCTATCAAAAAAAAATTAATCTCCTTGCAGTCATAGCAATATATCATTTATTTATGTGAAAACAGAAGGTAGAAAGAACTTAAATTAGTATAACTATAAAATTAGCATCAGCCCATAGCATTTTACTTAAGATTTCATGCTATTGAAAAAAGAAGAAAGGATAGGATTCTAGTATTTGAAACTCATTCACTTTCAAAGTAATATTTTTTCTACAATCATTTAGTTTATATATCTATAAACCATTGATTCTCATGAGAGCATTTTTATCAATTTATTGGGTTTATGAATCACTTATTTACAAATGAAAGTAAACTTTAAAAAAACAGGAGGGAGGATTCTTCTCTCTTGGTGAAAATAAAGGGAAAATAATTTAGCCTGAAAGTTGTAGTTATAGCCTCACAGGACTTCTATTCCAGTATTAAGGGGAAAACAATCTTTCTGTAAGAAACTGGCTTTTCCTCTAGTACAGAAGAAATATTTTATTGATTTTCTTTTAAAAAATACTTAAAAGAAATCTACAGTATTCAAAATCAAATCAAAACTTAAGTTGAAACCTAATTTTTTCAAAAATATTTCAACCCTAACAAACAGTGCTCAATATTAGGTATTGTACCAAAGTTTTAACCATTGTGTTTGGTTAATTTGAATAGTTGTAAGGCTTGTACAATGAAAAGTAGGTTTGTTGGACAGCTGATCATTAATTTATATAGAAAGAGACAAGCAGCATGAGCAATTTGTCAGTAACTGTCATCATCTACCACAACATTGTATAGTTACATACTAAGTCTCTCTCTCTCTCTCTCTCTCTCTCTCTCTCTCTCTCTCCTCTCTCTCTCTCTCTCTCTCTCTCTCTCTCTCTCTCTCTCTCTCTCTCTCTCTCTCTCTCTCTCTCTCTCTCCAATCAAATCGTAAATACACTTATCTCTTGCTTTAAAGGCATTTACTTCAAACATCAGTATCCATTTCCTAGTTGCATGCAGGAAAGCAAAGATATTATCTTTCCTTTGTGTTAGCCAAACATGTACTTTATAAAGAATTATTGATGAAATAAGTAATAAGATTAGTAAAGACATTATAATGGCTATTTCCTATAACTCATCACTATTAGATAAGAAGTCAGGTTTTTTAAACTATATTTATTTGAAAACGCAACCGGATTCACAGTCCATAAGTTCTGCTGAACAGTTAGAATAAAACAATTTTATAGAGTCCCATCATATGATGATTTCCCCCCACACACACACCACTCATATTATTTGGCCCCAGTTAATCATACTTAACTGGACATTAGCAGTAAGAAGTTGCATAGGAATGAAAACTCTGCTTCCTCACCAGAGTTTGAAAACCAAATTCCCCTTCCCCTACCTTTTACTGACAAAGCTTGCATTTCATCTGGTGTTCTCAGGCATTAGGCAATCTGTTAAACTGCCACTTATGCTCTTTTCCTACCACCACACATTCATTCAGTCCAGTTCAGGAGAAATCTTCTGAATGCAGGTTTGCTGACATGCTACATTCTCACGCTTTGCCTGGAGAATACATCGTGGAGGCTTTTTGGAATAGTACAATGAGCTTCCATTACAGAGCTTCTCAGAATAGCGGAAGAATTGTCTGCTATTTCTTTTCTCCCGGAAGAAAAGGAAATTGTTTGTTCATTCACACAGCATTGGAAACCATGTGAGAATGGGAAACTTCAAGATTGAAGCAGAGCGTGATCGCTATTTGGCTGACATTCTCAAAATTCAACTTTTGGCTAGATGAAGCTAAACAAGGATTGGCTAAACGTGTTCCACAGACCCAAGCTAAATGCATAAGGGATATACAGATGGTGAAACAAAATGGAGAAACTGTGACTTAGATTTAAACTGCACTGGGAATTATTTGCAAATGATACAGATGGTATCAGATGCAGCAGAATTCATAGAGAATCTGTCTGAGTTTGGCAAGAAAACAGATTCTTAACCCTCTTTCTTCTTAAAACTCAGACCACAAAGAATGCTGTCTAAGAGTTCACAAAAGCCTGTTTAAAAGTAAATAATACAAAGCATTTATTTTTTTAAAAAAATCTTCTCCGAAGGAAGCAAAAACAAGTTTGTATATATATAAATATTACCATATCAAGCACTGCTCTGTATTTTTTTTAATAAGAAACCATTGCTGCTGGCTGTTTAGTATTCTGTTGTAATGAAATTCTGAACTCATTCCCTTAAATCTGAAAATCGCACAGCATGTGCCTGGTTCATTGAAGTAATGCTTACGCATTGACACAAGCTTTAAGTGGCATCAACAGACAATTCAGAAAGATGCCAAAAGTGCTTTCTACCTATTTCAGGAGGGAAACGTTTTAATAAATGATCTGGAACAAGCCATTAGCAATTCAAACTATTAACCAAATGGAAATGCCCTTATAAACACTTTCACAGTTTTCGTTTCTTTCTGGAAAAGCAAGAATAATTTGCAAAGCCACAAAGTATTTTATCAATTGTATTCACATAGTTTTTTTCCCAAAGGTTTTTTTTTTAGTTAAGACTTCTAGTCCAACTATACAATTATCTTTATTTTCTATTGTTA
Organism: Thermophis baileyi; assembly: GCA_003457575.1. Lineage (NCBI taxonomy): Eukaryota > Metazoa > Chordata > Lepidosauria > Squamata > Dipsadidae > Thermophis > Thermophis baileyi. Next base: position 1,636,945 of record QLTV01000988.1, read on the forward strand.
TTAACACTAAATTTCTGTTCAAAATTATATTAATATTTAAATTTTATAAATGAAAATGTGGGCTCTGAAATAAAAAAGCAGCAAGAAATTAATTCAATTAGAACAATTATCTATTAGAACTGTGCAAATATTGTGGAGAAAATGTGATTTGAATTATGCATACAACAGCATCTTTTCTTGAACTCATGCACTGACCTTTTTTATCCCCTTCAAGAAAATATGCATGTGATTTACTGTAAGGTGTTCCAGAGACTAGGTAGATCCACATGCATGCTCTCAATCACATTTTACTTACAAATTTAGATTGATCCTCAGCCTTATATATTCATATATACATGCATTTATATGTTTAGGTATATAAATCACAGAGAACTCAATAGTATAATAACAGTTTAAAACACTATATATGAAGCCCAAAACAACCCCAAACACCATAATTTAAAATTAATCCCACACCAAGCAGACTAGGACTAGGGTCGTGGCCTGTCTTAGTTAGGCTGTTGAGTAAATATGGAACAAAGTTGATCTTAGGAAAGGAATTCCTCTATAAATGTTCAATTGTTCAGATATATTCAGTCCAAGTAATTCTGGGATTTATCCATCTGAATGTGTATTTGGTCCAGAAAAAGAAAATTGAAACTTAAATTTCAATTTAAGGGAGATTATTCAATGCAGGTAGTCTTTTACCTATACCACAATTGGGACAGGAAGGTCTAACACTAAGCAATGCAGTCATTAAGTGAGTCGCACTGATTTTATGACTTTTTTCTTGCAGTTGTTAAGTAAATCATCAAGATTGTTATGCAAATCTAGTTTCTTACTTTGCTTGTCAGAAGCAGCCTGGGAAGGTTGCTAATGACAATCATGTGACTCCGGGATGCTGCAACCATTGTAAATACATGTCATTTCCCAAGGACCCAAATTTTGATCATGTGGGGATGCTGTTATGGTTTTAAGCAGGGGTGGGTTCCAACTTACCTCGCTGCCGGTTCGCTCCTTCGTGCGCCATGTGGGCGCGTGCATGAGCAGTAACGAAAATCCCAAAATAATAATAATAATTAAAAAAGGCGAAAACAAGATGGTGACCGCATGTACAGTGCTGGAACTCAGCTTCTGCTCATGCTCAGAAGAAGAAAAAAAGATGGCGGCGCCCACGGACCGGCACCGACTGAACCGGATCGGTGACGTCATTGTGACATCACCAGCAGGTCGCTACCGGTTCGGGCAAACTGGTCCGAACCGGGAGGTACCCACCCCTGGTTGTAAGTACAAGGACTAGTCTTAAGTCCCTTTTTCAGTGCCACTGTAACTTTGAATGATTGTTAATGATTGGTTATTAGTCGCATACAATTTCCCTGTTACATTTTGTATCAACAGCAGTAGCCAACTGCTTTTAAAATACGTTATTTTTATTGATCATTTCCATCCCTTTTACTGATCATTTCCATCTGTCCTATTATTAAAATGAAGTGAAAATGTCGTTATTTTAGTACAATTTTGTTATCTATTATTCACAAATTACTTGAGATAGTAGATACCTAAGCCAGTCTAAAACTCTGAAAGAACTAGAATATTCCAGATTGTCAGAGGGTAGGACTTTTTCTGAATTTGTTATATATGAGATTGTCCTAATATCATAAGGAAGCTTAAAGCATTCAAAATCCAGGTTCTTACCTGAAAGGAAATGTGTGGAAGACCTTGGGGAACGAGAGGAAGAAATATTCTACAGGAAACAGTCAAGAGAAGAAGGAACCCCCAGGGGCTTAATAGAAAAATAAACGTAAGAAGGTCCTGCCATAATTTATCAAGTAGTTAAAAGTGATCATGAAAAATTGCACTTTCAGACCTGCAAGATTCTGTTAGGTCAGGCCCAAGCCCAACAATAACACAGCGAAATCCAATCAAGTCCAGTCCTTTGTTTGTATATACCAAATGGGTAGAATATTGCTAAACTGAAGTTATAACCTTCTAACTTAGATATATCCTAAGAGATGTAGCTAAGGATGTACCGTATTTTTTGGAGTATAAGACGCACCTTAGTTTTGGGGGAGGAAAACAAGGGGGAAAAATCTGCCTCTGCCTCCCAGCAATTTGCCTCCCAACAAACAGCAAACAGCAAACAGTACAGATGATATACACTGTTTGCTGTGTATTTCTGTGCATGTGTGCCTGACCCATAGAAATAGCAAAGAATTGGAGAAATGTACATTATGGCAGTATATTAATGCCAGAAAGTTTTCTTAAATGTAGTCACACTAACTCCTCCCAAATATTTAAATAGATCTACTCCAAACATGACTAAGTCAGGGTTTAACTCAGCTACCTTATCTTAATATTAAAACAGGACACTGTTACATTTCAGATTATTACTTGTACAGATGCTGTTAAAATTGATGTGGCTTTCTTGAAGTATACATTATTCTCTGCTATTTAAAAGAAGATACAATAGCACTGGGCCTCTTCAGATCAAGCATTTATTTTAAAAAGCTTCTACATTTTGTTAAGTTTTATAGAACAATAATAAAGCAGTCTTAAAAAAATAAGTCTAATAATTTGAACCTTCTGCTAATCAGGCTCTGCACTGTTTGCTGCAAGGAGGTAAATTGCTGGGAGGCAGAGGCCAAAGGGTGGGGGTGGCTGGGTGGGGCTACATTCGGTGTATAAGATGCACCCAAGTTTTCACCCTCTTTTTGGGAGTAAAAAGTTGCGTCTTATACTCTGAAAAATACGGTAGCTACCCTGAATCTTTCCCCGCATCCCCAATCCAGCTCAAAACTGTATATAGTATCTTAATCTGGGCCTCTGTCTTGGAAAACTCTACATTGTCAAAACTTCTATCCACAAAGTCCCCAGGTCGCTATTCCATCACACTTACATTAAAGTAGAATTAGCTCATCTAGTTGTGTTTCCTGTCTGATTTACCCCGGAGGGCTGACATCAATCTTACAAATCTTACATACTTCCTTTCAAAGAAATTTCAAGAATGGACTCCAATTCTCAAGGAGCCCCACTATCCACTAAAGATCTGGCCGCTGTGGTTTGATGATGAAATAAGGCATGAACTAGGACCACAGTTTTAATAATAGGAATTATTTTCAATTGATTAATACAAATCAGTTGCAATTACTACTAATATTTACACACTTAAGAATTTGGAGCTTGTCATCCTTGCTCTGTACTTCACACCAGGCCCAATGTGATCCCAGTTCCACACAGTTAACTGTTTCAAGGAACTTGGGAAATGCCAGCCTTGTCCATTTCAAGCCATTCATATTTTGACATCAGTTAAATTATATGAGCCCCAATCATGTTCCTCCAGTTCATATAATCCTACTCTTCTAATATATTATACTTTCCCCACACCCTTCCAACTTATTTTGTTTGTAGTTTTGTTTAGGATTTTTTTCTCCAAGAAATAAATCTGGAAATAAATGTGATATTTTTCTTCTAATTATAGAAGAATGATGGAATAATACATTTGCATTTTTCTAAGTACAAGTGCTAAGTACTTACAAGTACTGAAGAAAAAAGCAATTTAAAAAAAAGGTTTCCACAATCTCTTCATTTTTCTACTTTTAATACAGAGGTAAAATGCATTTTAAGGAAGCATTCCTATGATGTGAAACATAGTGTGGTTTTCTAAGAAGTATTTTTCCATTTTACTATGTTAAACAGCAGTCAATGGGAAATGCATCGGATATTCTCAAATAATATATTTTTACCCTTTACAAGAATAAAATTTAGACTTCCAAAGTCAATAATTTTGATGCATTAGCAATACCTTGTGGCGTAATCGCATAAGAGCTTGAAATGATCTGAGGTCATGTCCTTCTTTTACTGGCCATCCTTTTGCACTCAATAAAATGTATCCAAGAGAAGAAACAATTGTCCACCACATCAACATAGTTTCAATATTTTCTTCCTAAAGGACAAAGTAAATTTGTTATTGCCAGAATCACATATAACAAATAAACAAATAATTGTTTTGAATGACACATCTTATATTGAATTAATATTAATAACCAATAATACAATCACTAAGAAAAATAGAATTAGGATCTAATATAACAGGTTTACACCTACGTATGATATCACATATCTTCTAATCAATATTCAGAATGTATATCTTATAACAACTAGAAAAAGTAAACCAGCGTAATCACCAGAAACCAATAAACCAACCAAGAAAGACATGAACAATGTAGAAAATATTCAAGGGACCAAAAAGGTAGATAACAGCATAACTTCTTTTGTTTATAATCATATCATTTTGTAGTAATTTTCTCCATTATTACTGATAGAATATTTAGTAAAGAATATAAGAGATTTTCCCATCAGATAAGCTGCTGCACTGAAGCTCTTAACAGGAAGCTCATCTATGGGAGAAAAATGAATTTTCTAAGGAATCAGTGGAAATGGCTACTTAAGATTTAAAGTGACAAAGTTCCTTTTCTTTCCAGGCAAGAGTATATATTTTAACTTCTTATTGGATGTGGTCCTAGTATAAGTAGCTTCCTTAAGGGCTTCAGTATGATAATAAGGATTACCATATTGATAAAAAAGGTGAGATAGGCCAAAGCAGAGAAGCTGGTGTCAAAAAGGGAGGAGGAAATCTGACTCTAAACTGTAGACCAAAATATTGGAATTAATAATTGAATAAAAAACAACAACAACCAACCCACACACTTGTTGGAATAGTATGTTAATGGTGGAGTGAGTCGGGCATTGCATATATTCCCTGAGTAGAAGGGCAGTCTGTAGCTAGGTATAAGAGCAATTGGCTCTGGCTGCCCAAGAATAGCTATTTTCTGTACCAACCAACATCCTAAGTGAAAATATATTTCAGTGCAAAGCAGAATCGTTACACTCTACACAGCTACTTGTATTCTAAATAGTTAGCTAAGGTAATTAATTTTCATTAAAATAAAAGTTATTGCCTTGGCTTCCTAATTCCAAACACTTCTTAGTGAGCCTTATATTCCCTCATTTGTGCTGCTTGCTTCCACTGTACTGTATCTACATCTCATATTCCAGTCAACTGTTCAGTTTTATCTTATACAATATTTAAACTGGTGTAGAATCCTAAGTCTAACAAAAATAGAGAAAGAAGTTGGTACTTTTCAGTTCAGTAACTAAACTCAGGATGTCAAGACGCTTAGCTCTTTGTGCATGGTACCTTTGCATCAGTATAGAATTATACCAATTTAAAATAAATACCTTAGCTGCCTGTCTCTTTATGTATTCTTAGTGCTTGTATTAAGCAACAGGTATGAATCAGTATCATGCTGAAAGTATTCAGCAGATACAAAGTCATTACCATTTCAAGCTGCCTACCTACTTCCTTTGATGCACTGCCTATCAGTGTAATTATTCTAGTCGCAGAAGAAGCTTATTAGGATTGTGCATTATACCTTGAACTAATATGCAACCTCTGCCTGCTTGGTAGGCATGCATTTTTCCTTCAATACCACTTCTCTTTCTACTTATCACAAGCTGGGAACTAATAGCAAGGGTTAGTAACATTCAAATGGTGTAAGGGAAATCATAAACTTAAATAAGTTATTCATATGGCAGATATTGAATGCTGCTATGGTCTTGGTTTCCATTTATGCATATAAGTGCAGTAATAAATAAATGTACTGTAAATATGCACCCACCATATACTATACAGAGACGCTTGACTTCAACTTGATTTCTGTTAGCAAGGTTTCTTTACAAGAAAATTGAAGCAACATTTGGCTGAAATATTTGTTAAACTTCCTGGTTTAGGCAATAATACTAGGTAGTCTAATCAAAGACTAATTGATGCTAACTACTTTGTCTAAGGAAGTGGTAAAACTTCCTGAATTTATTTCTCTAAAATATGGCAGATTGATTTATATTGGATGCTATAATAAGATCAAAATTTTATCCAGTTAGACATGTTGTATAGCAATATGTGGATTTATTATGATAGCTATTGAAAAATACAAAGCATCAGTTTCCAAATGTTATGTGGGATTTGTCCCCAGATCAAACTGATTTCTGAATCTAGTAACTTAACAAAAACTCAAATTAATAGTAATGTACTGTAAGTATAATAATCACCTGCCAGTATGCTTATTGAGTTATTTAGGTGCTTTTCAATTAACTTTATATAAATAATCATACCTAATACAATCCTTTTCATGAATAAAACAATATTATGCAAATAAGAAAGTTATAACTTTCCTAGGCAAGAATAAAGTCAAGTCAAAGCCTTTATTGTCATTGTACATCATGTATACAATGAAATTGGTTTAGCCTCTACTGGTGCAGTTCATACAAGACAATGTGAATAATATAAAGGATAATCCTTATACAAGTAGTTAGGGAAAAAACTAGTCATACGTTTCCATATGTACAACATATTCTCTGCAACATGTATATTACTCAGGTGTATGATCTTATATTATAGTATATACATATTACACACTACACTGGCACCAGTGAAATTTGTGGTGCTATATTGTGTTTAGGAGTTTGACAGCCCATGGGTAGAAGCTGTTTTTAAACCTGTTTGTCCGGCTGGCTATACTTCGATGTCTTCTGCCCAATGGTAAATGTGAAAAGAGACACTGGCCAGGGTGTGAATCATCCCTAAGTATCTTCCTTACTCTGCTGAAACAGCGAGATCTGGCGATGTCATCCAGTGGTGTTAGGGGGCAACCGATGGTTTCGTGTGCTGAATTGATCACTCTCTGTAGTGCCTTCCTGTCCACGGCTGTTAAACCAGCGTACCATACTGTTATACACAGTGGTGGGATTCAAATTTTTTTACTACTGGTTTTGTGGGCGTGGCTTGGTGGGCGTGGCTTGGTGGGCATAGCAGGGGAAGGATACTGTAAAATCTCCATTCCTTCCCCACTCCAGGGGAAGGTTACTGCAAAATCCCCATTTTCTCCTGATCAGCTGGGACTCGGGAGGCAGAGAATAGATGGGGGCGGGACCAGTCAGAGGTAATATTTACCGGTTCTCTGAACTACTCAAAATTTCCGCTACTGGTTCTCCAGAACTGGTGAGAACCTGTACCACCTCTGATTATACAGTATGTGAGGACACTTTCTATCGTGGACCGATAGAAGGAAGTCATCAGCCGTTGTTCCACCTGATTTTTCCACAGGACTCTAAGGAAATGAAGTCTCTGTTGAGCCTTACTAACCACCAGGGATGTGTTGTTTTTCCAGATGAGGTCTTGACTAATGAGCAGGTTGTCTAGAACATACTCCACAATTTAATATCAGAAATGTTGGGTTTAAATAGAATATGAGCTCAAATTCTTATTCACCAATGCATGTTTCATGCAGCCTAAAACTACCTCATTCTTTCAGGCCCAGTTTCTGATCTATAAAATGGGTATATTAATGATAGTCCTCCAAGTTTGAAGACAGATAATATAATTACTATATAATAGCTTTGCATATTCAGAAATTCTGTAGAAACCTAGCAGAACAGATCTGTCCTACTAGTGTGAAGGACGCTAATACAACTCTGTTATGCAAGTCACTTTATGCATCATAGGATCAAGACATAAAATGGATTTTACAGACTACTAAATAGGTTATTTTCTGGAATGGAAAAACAAAATTTGATTTCATCTAATGATATTTACCTAATATGTTTCATTTTGAGGAACAATTGAAAAAAGGAAGCAAGGAAAGTAGCTGCTTTTTAGTTTAAAATTCACTAAGTTTAGTAGTCCTTTTAATTAAAAGGTGCTTGATGTGAGCCTTTACAACACTGAATATAGACAATTCTTTGCATAAATAATTGGCAGCTAAGACTCTTAATAATAAAAATTTTGGTTTCCAGTATACTAATATGCCATTGATAAACTTTAAATTATTTCTGCCTTTCTCTCTCATTATGCAAAGATTATATTGTTTTGATCAAGAACAGTGATTAGAGTCAAGATACCATGTTTTTCCATCTATAAGACTCCCCCATGTATAAGACACCCTCATGCTTCTTGTAGTAAGCACACTACCAGCCATCACTGTGCAGAAGCCATCTTGTTAGAGTGAGTAATACAACAAGAACAGGAAATGCATCACAGGAACAATAGAGATGAAACCTAGAGTGGCAATGTGATACAGGAAACAACTACAATAGACAGGGATAATAGAGCTGCATATAAGATAGAGGCTCATCCGGCATGTGTGACCTTCTCCTCTGCCTCCTGTGTATAAGACGCCCCTCCATTTTCAAGTAAATATTTTTAAGAAAAAGTAGCGTGTTATACACGGAAAAATAATAGGCTAGCTGAAATTATTTGCACCTTAATTATGTTCAGGCTGTTTGATAATTGCATTAGAAAAAAAATAAGGCTAAATATAATAATAAAGCAAATATATTTTTCTGTAAATATACAGAGAAAAACACCCTCATCTCTGAAATGTTGAGATGAATGTTAACAAAAGGATACCTATTTAGATAAATATATAAAATATCATGTATTCAGCTACACAGCATTCCAGTACAACTATCAAATGTAGATTTACAAAGATACAAAATAATTGTAAAAATCTTAAATTTTCAAACAGTAAAATGTGAACAGAAGTTTTTAATTTAAATGTTTGGTCCAGATACCTCTCCAAATAGACCTTATAAGGTAGTCATCTGTAAAAGCCTGGTTTCTGTATCTTTTCTTTTTCTTTTTTTAATTGCTTTAATTAGAAAAAAGAATGAAAGAGTTAAAACATCTGAGAAACAAGAGACTGTTATATCTCAGGAAGCTCACAATAATCTGACTAGTTGTTGTTTCCCCACAAATGGAAATAGACTGATATGAAGCTTCAATTTCAAGTTTCTGAGATATGAGATAGAATCTCATATATATTTTCTCACAAAAAAATTGCTGAAGGTTGATCTTGTTCAACATTGGCCTACAATGCAGAAATGCTATAGGCTACAAATACAACAGCTAGAAAGTTATCTTGGAATCTTTATCCACTAAAAGAAGCTGCACCTACCAGATACCTCTGGAGAAAAAAAAGAAGATTGCTGCTGAATTTTTCTCAGCACTCAAAGCGCCCTCAGTGATATGAGTGTATTGCGTCTCCAAACAGTGTAGCACATAAACCAAATACTGAAAATAAGAAACTGTTCTATTTTGTATCTTTTGGGAGTCCAGTTGAATCTTTCTTTCTTCCTTCCTTCCTTCCTTCCTTCCTTCCTTCCTTCCTTCCTTCCTTCCTTCCTTCCTTCCTTCCTTCCTTCCTTCCTTCCTTCCTTCCTTCCTTTCTTTCTTTCTTTCTTTCTTTCTGTTTTTTTTAATCAATCAATCAATCAATCAATCAGAATAGAGCTGGAAGGGACCTTGGAGGTCTTCTAGTACAACCCTACACCATATCAGATAGATGGCTGACCAGTCTTTTCTTAAAAAGCTCCAGTGTTGGAGCACCTACAACTTCTGAAGGCAAGCTGTTCCACTGGTTAATTGTCCTCACTGTTAGGAAGTTTCTCCTTAGTTCCAGGTTGCTTCTCTCCTTCATTAGTTTTCATCCATTGTTTCTTGTCTTGGCTTCTGGTGCTTTGGAAAATAAGTTGATCCCCTCTTCTTTGTGGCAGCCCCTCAAATACTGAAATATTGCTATCATGTCATCCCCAATCCTTCTTTTCTCTAAACTGGCCTTACCCAATTCCTGCAACCATTCTTCATATGTTTTTGTCTCCAGGCCCTTAATCATCTCAGTTGCTCTTCTTTGCACTTTTTCCAAAGTCTCAACATCTATTTTTTTAATGTGGTGACCGAAACTGGACGCAGTATTCCAGGTGTGGCCTTACTAAGGCTTTATAAAGCGGTACTAATACTTCATGTGATTTTGATTCTATGCCTCTGTTTATACAACCAAGGATTGTATTATCTTTTTTAGCTGCTGCCGCAAACTGCTGGCTCATGATCTCTCCACTTTGACATTTTCCACATTCTATTCCACAGTATTCTTTATTTTATTTTTACCAACACATTTCTCTTACCAATCCACAAGTCTATGTCTAAAATTCATTCAACCTTAGCAATGTTTTTCAATTGCTTGGGACAGTATCAGTTCTTAATTTCATACAGAGCAAGATATCCTGCCTGTTCCTCTCCTAGTGTGAGCTAGTCTGAGACTGTCCAGGAAGAGTGTCTAGTATAATTAGATATTACTAATAAATTATTAGATATTACTAATTAGTATCTAATTAAGCATACTCAGAGTAGTAATTGGCTGAATCTTCTTTTTTTCCCTTCTCCAAAGAAGCTGTAATTGCAGTACCCGCACAAACCAAACAATCTGGCAAGATGATTATATTGCTGCTGCTGCTGCCGCCAGTAATTCTAACTCTGAGGAGAAGAGGGGTTTTATTAAAGGCAGGAAGAAAGGCTTATATAGCCAAGGTCAGCTGCCATAAACTAATGTTGTCATGTCTCTTAAAGTTCCATCTCAAACTGGGGCAGTCTGAAACATCTAAAAGAAAGGACAAATGCACAAGTCCACATACATGTGAATTTCAGTGTCTTTTCACAAATGAAGCACTCATTTAATAACTCTGGAAGTGGTGTTTGTTACTGTGTGGAGGCAATGTTGGGCATGCTAATATGGCCCAGGGAAGAGGGTTGAAATGCTGTGTCCCATGCCCGTGTTTCCCCGAAAATAAGACCCTGTCTTATATTTTTTTTTGAACCCTGAAATAAGCGCTTGGCCTTATTGCCATGCACTCAAAAGCCCGATTGGGCTTATTATCAGGGGATGTCTTATTTTGGGGGAAACAGGGTATGTATATGTATGTATGTATATGTATATACCGGTATGTATGTGTGTGTGTGTGTGTGTGTGTGTGTGTGTGTGTGTGTGTGTGTGTGTGTATATATATATATATATATATATATATACATTAGATAGATAGATAGATAGATAGATAGATAGATAGATAGATAGATAGATAGATAGATAGATAGATAGATAGATAGATGTAGATATACTGTAGATATAGATATAGATATAGATATAGATATAGATATAGATATAGATATAGATATAGATATAGATATAGATAGATATAGATATAGATATAGATATAGATAGATATAGATATATACACATACTGTATATATATAAATCAGCCAAGTGACTCTGCATGCTTACAGTTCTAAAACTATTTTAAAATGATTAAACACAATAAAACAATAAAAAACATCCGCAAATTACATTCAGCAGCCAAAATAGTTAGCCAAGTAACAATATATCCAAGAAACAGGGCCTTCGACACATTCCGATTCTCAGGCCCAAGTACATAACCAAGTTTTTAAAGTCTTATGAAAGGCCAACAAGACCGAGGCCATTCTAATCACTGAAGGGAGATTATTCCACAAAACAGGAGCTATAGCAGAGAAGGATTGTCTTGTAATTCCCACCAGCCAATACTTTTTGGATAACAATTTCTGTAGCATGCCCAGTTTGTTGGATCAAATTGGATGGATAGAGACTCTTGGAAAAAGATGGTCCCTAGGTAACCTAGTCCCAAGCCATGAAGGTCTTTAAAGGTGACAACCAGCACCTTGCATCCAGAAACACACTGCTAGTCAGTGCAGCTCATGTAGTAGTGTATGTATGTGGCATCATTCTGCACCAATTGAAGTTATGAATCCTCTTCAAGGGCAGCTCCATATAGCATACATTGCAGTAATCTAGGCAAGAGTTTTCAGGGGCATGGGTAGTGGTGAGCAGGGCTCCCACGCCAAGAATGGGTACAATTGGCACACCACCCAAAGGTGTGCAAATGCTCTCCTAGCCTGCCCTTTTGAGTCTACGAGGAACCCCAGATTGCACACTCAGTCTGTCTAGGGGCAGTACCACCATATCCATAGCTATAGAAGACCCTTGTCTCTGAAAGGTCCAATCACCCAGTGTTTTTTTATTGTAAGTGCTGCTTTCCATTGAACCAACTTTTTCAATCTGTTCTCTGGTCTCGTCATCTGCTTCTCTTTTGGTTGGAACTGTGGCTTCTAGAGCTTTTTTTTTAATGGGTTGGTGAGTGATTGACTGGTCAACCTAGAGAATGCAAAGCTTGAAACTAACCAGTTCATGCCTGGCTTTGCATGTGCAATTGAAATGGCTTTGCACTTGTACTTCTGTAGCTTGTTTGCAAATAATTGTCTTTTTGGTGGTCATTGCTTCCAGAAAATCTCTCAAAATCACTTCCTTTTCTCCCCTTCTTAGGGTAGTTTACAATTCCCATTCCCAATCCCTAAACCTCTTTCTCAGACTCCAGCTCTTCAACAGCATTTACCAACTGGCTGCATCTTGGCCACACAAATTGGATGACAACTAAATGCCAGCGAAAGAAAGAAAAAAGAAAGAAAGAAAGAAAGAAAGAAAGAAAGAAAGAAAGAAAGAAAAGAAAAGAAAAGAAAAGAAAAGAAAAGAAAAGAAAAGAAAAGAAAAGAAAAGAAAAGAAAAGAAAAGAAAAGAAAAGAAAATGCAATGCATGGAATAGCCAAGCATTTGCTGTGATGGTCGGAGATGTCTTTCATATGCTGGTTGGCATTGGGTGGGACTGGAATTCTAGCTGACAGAACTGCCAATTTCAGTGCTTACAATGTTGCATATTAAAGCTGTATGGACAGCACTGCCACACAGACCCATTCCAGATGCATGATAAGGTTATGCGGTGGAGGCAGCAAGATATAGAGCACAATGTTTTTCTGCTGTCTCTAGAATGCATGTGCAGTAAGGCAAAGCATCTATATGGATGTGGCCAACAAAAGAGTTATAAAATGTTGTGTGCCTTGCTAGCTCTGCTAAAGAATTACCAACAGTGATAAAGTAAAGTAAATGATTATATTCAAGTAGAATGAAGAATAAATAGGTCATGCCCTTCTAGATGCATGGAGAAGTGGAGAGGAATTAAAAAAAAAGAGGTGATGATGTGAGAGTTAAACTGTGAGCTAGTAGTAACTGCCATCTCATTTGTTAACCATCAGTTAACCTGGGGATTATCTGACCAATGGAGACTAAGGTCTTCCCTGGAATAGAAGGGAAGTTTTTTTTTATTGTTCTCTAAATCATAGATGTTTTTCTTCACTCATTATAATGTCCCTATTAGTTTACAGAGCTTTTTTCTTACTGTAAAGCCATTAGAAACAGAGACGCTAGGCATCCATGCATGTAATGTAATAGTAAACTCTTTCATATTTGATGTAGGCACCTCAATATGGATAACATCAATGTAATGAAGAGTTCTAAGAAACATAATGGAATTTATTCTATCTCAAGATATACTATGGATATCTAATCTTGGAACCTGAATATTAAATCAAATTATAAAGTGGGAAATACTGATTCATGGAATAAGTCAGGCCATATCTTTTGAACTTTGTATTTTCTTAGGTGTGAAATGTTAGCATTAAAAAACTCCAAATTTAATCTTTAGATAACTTCTTAGAGCAGCTGATTTATCAAGAAAACAAAAGAACTTATTTCCAAGACAAAAATATTATATTCTTGTATAGATTTGATTCACTGTTGATTGTAAGATTGTATTTGCTAGAATAATATCTTCTGTTCATCATATTTGTCATCTAACACAATTAAAGTAGATCAACATCTACCTTAGAATGTAGATTCAAGTAACCCTACATACAATTATAATTACCGTATTTTTCAGACTATAAGACGCACCTAAATTTTGAAGAGAAAAACAACAACAAAAAGTTTTTGGCCTCTGTGCGCCCCATTTTTAGGCCTTTTCTGGGCCTTTTCCAGGCTTTTATCTGCCCATTTTTGAGGCTTTTCCCGGCCCGTTTTTTAGGCTTTTTTTGGCCTATTTTTGAGGCTTTTTTCAGCCCATTTTTTCAGAAAAAACAGCCCCCAAAAAGCCTCAAAACGTCCCAAAAAAGCCTCATAAACGGGCCGGAAAAAGCCTCAAAAATGGGCTGGAAAAAACCCCCAAAACAGGCTGAAAAAAGACACAAAAATAGGGCATGTGGAGGCCAAACAATGGCTGGCAGGTAGGCGGGGCTTCGGCAATATTTGGTCTATAAGATGCACAGACATTTTCACCCCCTTTTGGGAGACAAAAAAGTGCATTTTATAGTCCGAAAAATACAGTACCTTGTTTCTTGTTGCTTAAATTGACTCAGAAGCAGATATAAAACCAAGAGACCAAAGGGCATAACATATCTAGAAAATTCTGTTTTGGTTCAGCTCAGTCATCTATCTTGTTCAGTTTACATAATATATCTTTGCCACATTCCCACAACAAAGTAAAAATATTACCGAAAAAGTCAATAGCTACGTTTGTTAGCGACTGAAAACCTTTTATGGACTTTTTGCTAAAAATCATAAAAAATGAACTTGTGATTTATGGGTTTGATGATTAGAAAAGGTAAGCGATAGAAAGAAGAGAGCCATAAGGTAACCTTGTAGAGAGAGAATAAAATATAAATGCATTTATAACTGCTGTAAAGAAGATTAGTAACTATATCATTGTATCTTTCTTTTTCTTTCTTCCTTTTTTCTTTCATTTCCTTCAATGAAAATTTATCATTGTTACTTTTCTTTACATTCTTTCCTTAAATTTGCATTATTTTTACTCTATAAAAATATCTATGATAAAATAATTAAAAAAGAAAGGCAAGTATTATAAAATACATTTGATAGGGGAAAGTAGCAAATAGCATATTTTACTAATTGTAAAAAAATGAAAGTTCTATCATAACAGAATTAACATTAACCTTTCTTTCCCATAAAGAGAATCATATTCTGTTTGTTGACAAAAGTATTTTTGTCTTAATCACAAAGTATTTCAGAGGCATTTATCAGAAAACATTCTTCTTTTAACTGCCTTAAGTAATTAAACAAGCAAAGTTTATAGAAATTGTGTGTTTGTATCTGTGTGCGTGCATTTGTGTGTGGTTTGTCCATCCATCCATCCATCCATCCATCCATCCATCCATCCATCCATCCATCCATCCATCCATCCATCCATCCATCTATCTATCTATCTATCTATCTATCTATCTATCTATCTATCTATCTATCTATCTATCTATCTATCTATCTATCTATCTTATAGCTATCATTTCCCTTCTGTACTGGTGCAGGGGGAAAGGAAATTATTATACTTTCAGGCCTCTGATTCCATTGCATTTTACCTTATTAAGCATTTAATATGAACATTAAAGAACATTCAAGTTAGGACCAAGTTTGCCTAAAGTCCCAAAGGTCTGGTTACTACAATTGCTATTTGTAGCTCTAGGAAGAACATTATTTTACATTCTATCAAAGTCATTCTAAATGTTCATTAAATTTAATGCATGCTTTATTTCCAAGATGATCATGTCTTCCTTTAAAAGTGATTGAAAGGGAGTTCAGTTAATCCTGAAACAATATCTAATTTTTATTACATCTTTGATCTGTATACCATGGCTGGCATGTTAATGCTACTTTTCCTTAAGGACTGTGGGTCTTAATAAGAAAGTTATTCTGATTAGATTAGTGAGCTGCTTAATTCAATTTATTTCTATTCATTTCTTGGAGTACAGCACAATACTATAATTTAGGACTATATGCTGAACCAAAATGTTTCTTTGGCCCTGAGCAAACAACTGATGCATTCCGGGTAATATTATTATCATGGAAAACAGAACAGAATGGATATGGTACACTAAACAGCAGATATCCTTACAGTGTCCTCCATAAAGTTCTTCTGTCTTTGGAAAGTCTTTGGAAACACAGCACAACTTTACAAAGACAGCACAGCATTCCAAAAGGAACCATGTGTAGGAAGCATTTGCAAAGAATCTGGGTCCAAAAAAGCAGGGAGTGGGGAGTGAAGGCAGTGAAGGTGGTGAGGCATTTCTGCTTGGGTGTTGGTGACTGAACATAAAAAGCAAAAAGTTGGTTCAGGGAACTGAGAGAGAACGCAGCTGGATGAACAAATGTTGTTGGTGCTTGCTGGGGTGACTGAGAATCCCCAGGATGTGGCCACCAACCTCAGAGTCACATGGTTCTGGGGTTGCTTGCTGTCCCACAAGGCAGGGTGCAGGTGGCCAAAGGGCAGAGATAGGGGAGGTGGGTGGGGAATTGGAGTTATTCCTTACCTAAATGAGGGTTGAGGCGGAAAGGGACTGTGCCTGAAATGACTTGAATTGGGGTGGGAATTCACTTAATGATACATGGTTGTCATTAATGACTGAAATGGGGAATGCCAGAATTGCTGCTGTAATTCAGTGTAGTCATCTTACTTTATGACTTAATTGTGGCCTTAAGTTGAAGACTACCTGTACCATTGTATACTAAGTAAAATTAAAAACAAACTCTGCAATGCAATTTATTTATTTCTATGGCATAATGGAGACCAACATTATAAACAGTTACTGGAAAAAATAGAAATAATTTAAATCACTATTCAACATGAGCATCCTATTCATGAACAGTAATAAAGGATGATATGTAATACCATTCAGTACAGAATCTTTGTTTATTATGTTGAATGTTTATTACATATTAATAAGAATCATTGGGAGTTGGATGGTGTAAAAATTTGAGAAATAAATAATTAAATATCAATCTGTGATACATATGAAAAAAGTAACATACTGTATACAACCGTGATGGCGAACCTATGGCACGCGTGCCACAGGTGGCACGCGTAGCCATATCTGAGGGCACGCGAGGTGTTGCCCTATGTCAGCTCCAGCACGCATGTGCGTGCTGGCCAGCTGATTTTCAGCCTTCCGGAGGGCAGGGGGCAGGTCATTTTCGCCTTCCCCAGGCTTCAGGAAAGCCACCGGAGCCTGTGCATGGCGAAAAACAGACCCAACGGTGGTTGGGCCGTTGGGTCCATTTTTCGCCATCCACAGGCTCCGGAGGCTTTCCTGAAGCCTGGGGAAGGTGAAAACAAACTCCCCCCCCCCGCCCTCCGGAAGGCCGAAAATAAGCTGGAATCCATTTTTCACCATCCACAGCTCTGGAGGCTTCAGTGAGTCCTGTGCGCATGCGCGGGGGGGGGGGCAGCAGGGGGGGTGTTGTGCGTGCATGCACGGGGGGAGGGCATTGCATTATGGGTGTGGGCAGGCATGCACGTGTTATCGCAGGCGCGCGCGCCCTTTTGGCACCCGAGCAAAAAAAGGTTCACCATCACTGGTATACAACAATCCTATTATATTATCAAGAGTAAAGGTATATTCCAAATCCCAAAGGTGCTTTGTCAAAAGGATGGTGGGGGTGATGGAAGAATTAGTTCTGACAGGATGGGGGGGGGTTTGGAAGGATCATATTCTTTGCTCCATTAACCCCACCATCCTCCCAGAACCGATGAAGTTTCTTGGATAAGAAGCAAAACGTCTTCTTTTTCCTCGAGAGAAAAAACAGTCCAGTTGACTTTAGGAAAAGCACCTTTGAGACAACTATGACCTGGATGACTGAGAATCTCCACAGACATATATTCCAACTCATTCAGCCATTAAAAGCACCAACTACCATAAATGATCAAAAGAAAGCAGCAGATTGATATACAAAATTAAAAGGCTACTTCACTTAGTTTACCCTCAAGCTTCCAAAGACATAGAGAATGTATTTGCTGAACAAACATTCAGATGTGGTGTGGTTTAGTTTAGTTGTTCAATTTATTCCAGGTAGTGCCAGATTCCAAAATGACTGTAAAATAAGACCAAACAAAATACAAAGTATACAACATAACAAAAGAACAGGAAAGTGAGTAAAGAACAGATGGTGGGTTTATAGGTATAATTAAGTATCAGTGTGGTGATGAATTAAACTCACCATTTATTTTCATGCATAATGTTAAAAACAAACATGCAAGGCTAAAACATCAATTAATTTAAGTGAAGCAATGATTTCACCCAAATTCTTTAGTTTTTGTGATAGACTTAAATGAGTGTAATGACAGCAGAAACACTTCAGACCTAACCCTTCACATTTCACATTTTGATATAATTTCAAAGTGATTTTTTTCAATGCTCTAGGGCAGGGGTCTCCAACCTTGGCAACTTTAAGACTTGTGGACTTCAACTCCCAGAATTCCTCAGCCAGCTTTGCTGGCTGAGAAATTCTGGGAGCTGAAGTCCACAAGTCTTAAAGTTGCTAAGGTTGGAGACCCCTGCTCTAAGGAGAGAAATATGATAAAAGTATTACATTTCAAAGGCCTCAAAGAGTGTTTTTTTTTAATAGAATTGACTTCTGTCTGTTGATCTCATTTGCCCTTAAAGCTCTACAGCTCATTTTTATGAAACTGTAGTATTTACCAACAACAATACTTGTTGTCAAGACCACTAGATAAAACCAATTTAGTCACACTCTAGGAGTTGCACTTTCTTCCTATTCTAAACTGAGTTTATTTTTGATACTTACTGTATATAAGTGATCGGATTTGCAGTGATGCTGCCATTGCAACTAGCATTTTACATCATTTTAATGTTAATTTGACGGGTTCATATTTGGTAAACATTCTGACATTTCCATAATTTCTTTTTTCTGTTGAAAGGGCAGGCTCTGATGGCAGCAGTAGCATTTTTCATACTTGTGAGGATCTAATTATATCTGATTTATACAAGGTATATTTGGCTTTAATTTTCAGTTATATTTCCAAATGTAAGAGCGTGGAAATAAATATAGGTGAAGTTCAGACCTAAAGACTGCTGGAACAGGTGAATTTCAGCTGAGTTCAGCAGATGGCCAGATATACATTTTCTCCCATTGACATAGCAGTCATGGGAGAAAGTAATTTTAATGCTGTTAATTGAAAGGCAGAGCTACAAGCCGTTGCTTCTGTTTTATCGTTCCAATTTAGTTCTCTCTCTTTTTCTTTCTTTATAAGTGAATATCGGCTCTACATGAGAGACAAAATTTAAACAACCTAACAAATTCAAACAAAACCAAACAAGAATAATACATCACAACTGTACACAAGCAATCTGTAATGTAGGCTGAAAACAACAAGCCACTCCACAAAATTGACTTAACAAGGAAATTAGGATCTAGACGGATTCGTGTGAAAAGAAATAGTAAGTAATGAAAAGGAAGCAAACCAAATTTTAGACTTGTGTAAGAAATAAATTCCATTTGAAGTAGTAGTAGAAGAAGAAAGACTAAGATATCATAAAATTTCTTTTTAGGAAAAAACACTTTTTTTTCCTACAGTGCTTTTGCAGCAGGACAGAGGAAATACAATACTCCTTTTTCCTTAAATTATACTATTCAGTTTCGGTCACTTTCATAATTCCTTCATAAATTATCTGTCACTCTATGAGAAGAATACAAAGATACAACAATGTGAATACACACCCAAATGAAACATTAGCTTGGGGAACCATTTTATGTATCATTATAATTTTAATTTATTATAATTTTATTTAAAGTAAACAGAACCAGATTTCCAACCAATTGCCCACTTCAGGCAGTACAAAGACCAACTATTTGACCTAGTAATATCAATGATTCCATATTAAACAAAATGGCTCCAGGATTCACAACTAAGTCAACATTATCATATTAATTTACATAGAATTTCAAACTATATTGAATAGTATAGTATATAGAAAGTAGCTTTGAAAAAAAATAAAACAAAACATTTATACAATGTATATATTAATGTTAACAGTGTCAGCTCCACGTACCTCCAGGTCCGGAACTGACATTCAGTGGGCGGCATGATGCAGAGCCTCAACGCACTGCTTGCTGGGGAATGAAAGCTGACACAGGTAAAGCAGGCTAGCAGCTGGGAATCGGCTACTGCTCTATTGGATGATGTCAGACACCAGCACACCCGAAGAGCTACTGGGTGTCGGCTATGCAGATTCCGGAAGAGGGATCAGCTTTGGATTGGCGGAATGCTAATCACCTGGGTGTGCGCGCAATGGTTAAAGATGGTTAAAGGTGGTTAAAGGTGGTAGGGAGCAGGTTTAACACAGATTACATTTTGTTTTACAAGTATTTATCAGTACGTGCCGGAGAAGTCAAGTAAAGAAGATTGCAAACCAGCATTGTGTTTGTGGTTCTTGTTACTAAGGCTTATTCTGGAACCTGACAGAGTGTTAAACCTCCCAAACTACTATCTGAGGTATGGCAGAAGGTATTGACTCTGGGATGGATGTGGCTGACCTGGAGAAGTCACCGGGTACAGCAGAAACAGTATTAGAGGCTCTGCCAAGTCCCAAGGATGATGGGGGTTTGGTAGTCAGGCCAAAACTGCGTTTGGCTGAACAGGCCCAGATTAGCCAGCAGCAAGAGTTGGGTGACTGGGAGTTAGGGGCTGCTGACCCATGTAAATCATCTAGTGTTCAGGGACCCCAATTGACACCCTCTGGCACCCATTTTTCTCAATGGAGAGAACGCAGAATTTCAGATGACAATTGGAGTTATTCCACAGCAGTGGGCTCCCAAACAATTGAAGTTCTACAAGAAATGTTCGGGGCTATTGGATTTAGAAATCAGACCCAGACAGCTGGCTGGACTCTGGAGAAAGGGTGGCCCATGGAGTGTCTGGTAGGAGGAGGCCGGTGGCCAGTGTACATGGCTCATATGATGATAATGGGAGGCCAGTTGGGGAGAGAATTCCAACTTCAGCAGGGGCAGCTCATGTTCCTCAACTGCGGTACAGTCCACAAGATGGTGGCACACCGGCCACAGAAGGTGTTCATAGACATCAACTAATGGCTGTGCCTGGCTATGGACATGGACTTGCCCCTATGGCACGGTGGGATCCACCAGATCCACCGGTGCTAAAAGTGTCATTTGATGGCAGTTCTGACAGTGGCCCTATTTTTGGGTCAGGTATTAAATCACATGGACCGGTATGGACCTATGTATACATCCCAATGGGATAAGGTTATGGCAGTGGCGGCTACGATGGTAGGAGAAGCAGCGGATTGGGTGGCCGACCTGTATGCGGACCATGCCGTGGAAATGGGGAACCTGGGATTGTTTCTGGCAGCCATATGTGAACGTTTTGAGGACACCACCAGAACACAACAGGTGGAAGGGGCATTACTAAATACCAAGCAAAGGGTACGACCTGCAACTGAGTACGTCTGAGAATTCTGGTGGTTAGCGAGTAAGGGGAGGAGTTGGTTGAAACGATTGCTCATGTACCATTTTAAGAATGGATTGGATGGGTCATTTCGGAGGGCGTGCATGTGCCAGGGCTTACCACACAGACTAATAGAGTGGTTCCAGGCAGCCACTGAATTGGACTTGGAGTTCAGAGAAAATCGTTCCCGACGGGAATGGATCACAAGACCACAGAAACCATTTGTTCAGCCTTCCGGGAGTGCACCACGGCCAAGTACCAGCTTGCCATCCAAACCAATGACCACTGTAACAGAGACCCCGTTTCCCAGGCCTCCATTTACCTGTTTCCATTATGGGAAGCCAGGGCACAGGGCAGCAGAATGCCCTGAGATACGGCCATGAATTACTACAGACAAGTCCACTATGCAGAAAAGCACAGCGAGAAAGAGTATGCGGTCGAGTTCTGAGAACACCCGGGTTGCCCACCAAAATCTCATGCAAGCTCCAAGAAGTGAAGGGTCTGAGGTCCTGGTGAAACAAACTTCTAGTAGCAGCGATGAGGATGGGGAGGTGGACTCGATGGTAAGTGCTCCAATAAAATCTTTTGTTATACCTGTGGTGGTGGAAGTGTCGGGCAAACGTAGATCCAGCACAGCTTTAATAGATTCAGGCTGTACTCGATGCCTGATGAAGGCAGCTGTGGCTAAGGAGTTAGGAGTCCCAATGAGGGAACTCAGAAGACCAATTAGGTTCGAACAGATGGATGGTTCTTTATTGGGGGGACGACCGGCGACACATGTTACGGAAAGTGTAACCTTAGAGATCAGTGAGCATAAAGAGAACATCCATTTTGTAGTGGTTCCAAACGTAACTGAGGAGATTGTACTAGGATTAGCATGGTTAGATAAATGGGGGCCCATGATATGGTGGGCTGGAGGATGCAGAAATATACGGATAGGCCTTGGTCCACTTCCTCCTCCCCATGAGGAGTCACCCCCTAATCTAATGAAGACAGCAATAAATACTGGTTACCCCTTGGTATATGATGATTTGAAAGAGGTCTTTAGTGAGAAGGAGACGGATATCCTGCCATCTCACCAAAAGACTGACTGTGGGATTGAAATCATTCCGGGGGCCACTTTGCTTAAACCTAGAATGTACGCAATGACTCCTCAGGAATTAGTGGAAATGCGAGCTTACATAGAGAAAAACCTTAAACAGAGGTTTATTGAGCCAGCAAGATCGAGAGTGGCAGCGCCGGTCCTATTCCGGGGAAAAAAAGATGGGGGCCTGAGATTATGTGTGGACTTTAGCGGTATTAATGCTGTCTGAGTTGAACATCTGTATCCCTTCCCATTAATGGCGGATATGATGTCTCACTTGGCGGAGGGGCGAATATTCACTAAGTTAGATCTTCGGGAGGCATATTACCGGGTGCAAGTAAAAACCGGTGATGAATGGAAAACCGCTTTTAATTGTCCATTGGGGAGTTATCAGTTTCATGTAATGCCCTTTGGGCTGCAGGATGCCCCAGGTGGTATTTATGCAATGTATAAACGTATTACAAGAACTTTATAAGGGGGTACTCATTTATTTAGATGATATATTAATATATACCCATGATATGACAGAACATATTGCTCTAGTCCGCCAAGTGTTAAAGAAATTATTGGCAGCAAAATTATATGTAAAGTTGTCAAAATGTGAGTTTCATCAACATAGGTTGGACTATCTGGGTTTTCAGATTTCGCATAAAGGGGTGGAGATGGACCCAGG
>QLTV01000988.1:1698725-1731009 GCA_003457575.1 Thermophis baileyi
TTATTATTATTATTATTATTATTATTATTATTATTTATGGAAGTAATATATAAGCAGTAAAACAACATAGCAGAAATAACCTATGACCCTTAACACATCACTATTACACTGACTGGAATATACAGCTCATAAAAGAACTGAAACATAAACTTTTCACTTGGAGCAATGGATCTTACCATTATAGTTATGACAATTAACAATGTTATAAAAATTAAATTGTGGATTGTAACAATTTAGACCATAAACAGATGTTTGCTTTTAAACAGCTCAAGGTCTTCAATATTACAAAAGCAAAGTAAAAGTAAATTACGATTTCCATATATCAAGCTATCATTTATTTCTATGTAACCTTCTTTCATAAAAGTGAAAATATATAATTTATTAAGTATTTTAATTACAAAGTAAAATCTAATACAAACTAAAATAAAAAGAATAGAAAGTGCAAAAGACAACAAAAGACAACAAAATGTCTAAAAATTGAAGAATTAATAGAAAAGTAAGAATATAGTAAAGAAAGAGAAAAAACTATATAAAGAAATTACAACCTTCATCACAAAAAGTATAAACAATTTTTGTAACTCTTCAGACCCCTCTTAGTTTACAACAAATGATCCCTTCATCCTATAACACATCTCTTATCTGTAGACAAATACATAAATCATATTTTTTTCAGTGCTAATGCTAACAGAAATTCCATTAAGGGTTACCAGAACCACAAACTTATTTTAACATCGAACAAATAAACCAACTTTGTATCCCTTCCTTTTACTTCTAATAATCTTTAGTCCTTTAGTAATTTCTTCTTTGCATAGCTCACAAAATTTTTCAAAATTTTAACAAGCCTCTTCTGTAAATCCAATATAGAAAAAAATTATCTGGGTCATTATCTTGGTTTATTATTAGGTTTCCTTTTGAAAAAAATCAACTTGCTTCTTTTATATATCCAGTGAAATATCCTTTTCCATGTCAATCTCATAGCCTGTCATTTGTAGATCATTTGTAGATCCACTTTTGATGCCATCTCTGACTTGTCATATAAAATGTGTTCATCATTTCTTCCATAACATCTTTTGGACTTAGACTATCCATAGAAGGAAATGTTGATTCTAACTACCGGTACCAATTCAAGTTTTAAAAAGTGTCCATAAGCATTTTCAATGTTAAAACGTTTTGCATCATTTTATAAGTCCCAGTTAAACAGCTGTTAATTAGTCTTGGGTATTTTCCTCCTTTAATTAAAATATTTAGTTTACTCTAGAGCTCAATTTTTGAAATTGCTTATCTTTATTTTGTATTGCAAACATCCAAACAAATATATTTCCCAAGGGAAGGATTCATTATAATTAATTCCAAAATCTTATTCCATTGGACCTTAATCCATTTATAACTTTCTAAGATCAAAGTCTTATTTATTTCTTTGCTATTTATTTCAATTTTTAAAAAAATTTGAGAGGTTATGGTTCAAATTTTCTTTCATTGAGAATTGAAGCCAAACTCATTCAGTATTTTCAGACTCATTGATCTGAAGGTCTCTAATAATTTTAAAATAGTCAATAACCAATTTCTGAATGTAATTAGAAAAGAAAGTATGTCAACCCAGTGTCCTTTTGAAGGCACTGACTTTGGTGGCCACTCCCTTCTCAGCCAGTTCTCAAAACTCACAGGAGATTGCTGCTGTTTTTTTCCCCTTCCTTTTTTTTCTTTCTTCTTTCAATTGTTTCCAATTGTTAGAGACTACCTGTTTTCTTGGCAAGGTTTTTCAGAAGTGGTTGTCATTTCCTCCTCCTTTAGGCTCAGGAAAGTGATTGGTCCAAGCTGGTTTCATGCCCAAGGCAGGAGTAGTTTCTAACCTGATGCTTTAACCACTATACCAAATAGGCTCTCAAACTAGTTTTCTTTGTGAACTTAATGTCCTTTAAGAAACACCAATTCCAGTTGGGAGCAACACTACCTAAAATGCACTGCGGACCACTGTATTGCAATCTCTTCGCAATGAACAACTGTTCAGGAGACATGTGCATGATCTGCTGCTCTCTCTTTGTCTAAAGAGGTTCTGAAGAACTGTTCCATTTACCAGTACTTAGTTCTTTGCTGTAGTCATCAGCTCTGCAAAAAGCTTCAATCTGCCAATTGTTCCTCCATGTGTAGATTTCTATTAAAGGTAAAGTTACTTGATTTGATTACTGAATATTATGGTAAACCCTTCATAAATATTATGAAGAAGCTTTAAAAAATATTTGCAATATTAGGTTGCAAATTGATACAAAAGCATCTATTACTTTTTTTAAAAGAGAGATTTGCACCTTACGTTTTTGTCAGGTCCAAGCCCTAGGAATGACACAGTGATATCCACTAGAATCCAGATCTTTATTTGCTTACAGATAATAAACAAATGTTCTGTTCTGACAGTACATTTAGTTTTTTCAGATTAAAGCAATAACCTTCTAACTAATAGATATACCTTGGGAGATTCTAGGACAGTGATGGTGAACCTTTTTGCTCGGGTGCCAAAAGGGCACGCACGCGCGTGATAGCGCGCATGCGCGTGCCCACACCTATAATGCAATGCCCTCCCCCCTGCGTATGCGCACAGAACCCCCCCCCCGCTGTCTCCCCCCGCGCATGTGTGGACTCACTGAAGCCTCCGGAGCCTGTGGATGGGGAAAAACGGATTCCAGCTGATTTTCGGCCTTCCGGAGGGTGTGATGGCGAACCTATGGCACATGGAGACATATCTGAGGGCACGCAAGGCGTTGCCCAGCGTCAGCTCCAGCACGCAGGAAAGCTTCCGGAGCCTGTGGATGGCGAAAAACAGACCCAACGGCCCAACCAGAAGTTTGGAAATGAACTTGGGCCGTTGGGCCGTTTTTCACCCTCCCCGAGGCTTTCCTGAAGCCTGGGGAGGGTGAAAAATGGCCCAACAGCCCAACTTCCAGTTCAGAAATGAACTTCCGGTTGGGCCGTTGGGTCCATTTTTCACCATCCACAGGCTCTGGAGGCTTTCCTGAAGCCTCGGGAAGGCAAAAACGACCTCACCCTGCCCTCCGGAAGGCCGAAAATCAGCTGGCCAGCATGCTGGAGCTGACATAGGGCAATGCCTCGTGTGCCCTCAGATATGGCTCCGCATGCCACCTGTGGCACGCGTGCCATAGGTTTGCCATCACTGTTCTAGGATGTGGCTCCCGGAATTTTTGCTCTTCCAACCATTCAGTTCAGGACTGCACAGTCTCTTATCTTGGGTCCCTGTCTGGAATGTGTTGCTTTCTCCCTGGGAATCTGGGGTGCTCCTGCTGACATTGTCCCACACTACTTCTGCTTCAGCTGCACATTCCATCATTTCTTAAATATAAACATTCATCTTCAAACAAAATCATTTGCTGGCTGATATGTTTCATCTAGTGATGATCTGAATAATTGAGTCAGCCTTCAGAGCCACAAATTATCAGCCCTTCACTAATAGACACAACGTGTCTATCACAACGTGTCTATCACAAGAGCCGAGGTGGCGCAGTGGTTAGAGTGCAGCACTGCAGGCTACTTCAGCTGACTGCTAGCTGCAGTTCAGCGGTTCAAATCTCACCGGCTCAAGGTTGACTCAGCCTTCCATCCTTCTGAGGTGGGTAAAATGAGGACCCAGATTGTTGGGGGCAATATGCTAACTCTGTAAACCGCTTAGAGAGGGCTGTAAAGCACTATGAAGCGGTATATAAGTCTAACTGCTATTGCTATTTTTATATCAGACAATTTCAAGTCAGATATGACACTTCTGTGATGAATATTGAGAGTCATCTAGTGATAGCACAATAAGGAATGATTGACCATATGTAGTTAAATTTGTTTTGAGTAACAGGATTAACTGAGAAGAAAGAAATATTCAAAAAATGCTAGTCAATTTTTACAATTATATTGTAAGTAGTCAAATTTGCCAGTCTTGAAATCAGCCATGTAACATCAGTAATGTTTCAGTTTCAAGTGAGTTCCCCCCCCCCCAATATTCTCTCTTCTCTCAATGAATGACATCTCTATCCTTTATTGCTATTGTTACAAGCAGGTGGCATATTGTTTTCCCACATGATGATGGAAACATCAGCAGGTGTTCACTTGTCTAGATTCAAATAAACACACATAGTAAGAATTAGATGCCTGAATAACAAAGAGCATTTTTAAGTGTAGCCTTATAACAAATTGGGCTTTGCATTCTCTTGAAAATATCTCTTGAATGCTAAATATTATCTAATACATAATATCTAAAATATATAACATTTGTTAAGCAAAGTCTATTGATGTGTATGTCTGTATAATATATATTGTATACGGAAACCATGCTTTTATTGAAAGTAGAAATAAAACTTTATTTTTCCCTTCCTATTTTGAGTTGTTAGCTTTGTTTCTCTGAGAAATAAATCAAGAGATTTATTCAACAACACACTGATCACGGCTTATTCCTAAAAGCTTGCTTTGAACAAATTCCCCTCTTTTTAAAAAAATAAATAAATTAACAGAAAATAGAAAATAGCTTCCAGCGCAGATTATATTCTACTTTCATTCTACTATAAGTGAAATGATAGTTATGCAATATTTGTTAAGATTAAAGTAAAACATCAGCTGGCAAATTGAATACTCAGGAATGCAACTGGAAAGCATTTCCACATTATGTAGTACTAATAGTATTTCTATTGTACTGGGTATTCCAGTTCAGCATTGCCTGCTGAATGTAATTATATGATGGCTATCTCCAGGTATGAGAGTAAATTTGTACTGAATATGAATGCTAAAAACTACAGGATGTGGCAATTATGTTACAGCAAAAAGGGTTTTTTTAAAATGTAGTAACCATTTGCTGAACTTTGCTCAGTTAAAATAAACACCCTAACATTGTTAAATGGTGTTTTTGTGCACATGTGTTTGAAAAGAAGAAAGTTGGAAGAGGCAGAGAAAAAATAATGTACCTGTTCACTTGCATTGGCAAGATCTATATTAACTTGGAATCGTGGCAAGAATTTTCTTACAATTATTTATAAGGATTGTCATGGGATGTTTCTCTCAGTTGCTCTCCTGTCTAGGACCATAGATACACAAATGTTTCCCACAAACTACTACTTCCTTTGCTTGTTCCTCACCCTTATTTAGTGGCTATTTACATTTAGACATCTGTTTGGTTCTCTCCATCTTATCTTATAGCCACTGATAGTTAAATATAACAGGAAAACATTTTCAAGAATGCAACAGAATACTATGCGAAAGTATTCTACTTCTTACTTTCCATGTCTGCTATAGTTTTATCATTATAGAAATAGCACTTAGACTTATATACTGCTTCATAGTGTTTTACAGCCCTCTCTAAGCAGTTTATAGAATCAGTATATTGTGCCCAACAATCTGGGTCCTCATTTTATAGCCCTGGAAGGATGGAAGGCTGAGTCAAATTTGAGCTGGTGAGAATCAAACTGCTGGCAGTCACCAGAATTAGCCTGCAATACTACATTCTAACCACTGTGCCACTCAGGGGTGGGTTCTAACTTACCTCGCTGCCGGTTCGCTTCCTTCCACGCGTGCATACGCAATGCCGAAAAATAAAAAAAAATCCCCCCCCAAAAGAAAGCCAAAAACAAGATGGCGATGCATGCGCAGTGCTGGACCCTCGGCTTCTGCGCATGCGCAGAAGGGAAAAAACCCGGGAAACCCCCCCCCCCCGAAAATAAAAAAAATTCCAAAAAAAAGATGTCGGCGTCCATGGACCGGCACAGACAGAACCGGTTCCATGATGTCACCAGCGGGTCGCTACCGGTTCGGGCGAACCAGTGCAAACCGGGAGGAACCCACCTCTGGTGCCACTACAGTTCAGTGGTGATAAATTTGGATAGTAAATTTATAGAACAGAATACGATAAGCACTAATTAAAATAATTCATTCCCTATTCCCTCAGTATGTACAATGAATTATATGTAGTCCTCGACTTACAACCACAATTGAATCCAAGAGGCTAAGTGGCTAAGCAAGACATTTGTTAAGTGAGTTTTGCCCCATTTTACGACCTTGCCTGCCACAGTTAAGTGAATCACTGCAGTTGTTAAGTTAGTAATATGGTTGTTAAGTGAATCTGGCATCCCCATTGACTTTGCTTGTCAGAACGTCACTAAAGGTGACACTGCAACCGTCATAAATATGCACCAGTACCTGAATTTTGATCACATGACCATGGGGCAGCTGCAAAGGTTGTAATTGTAAAAAACAGCCATAAGTCACTTTTTTCAATGCATTGAATGGTCACTAAACAGAATGGTTGTAAGTCGAGGACTACCAGTATGTTTCTCCACTAACCCTATTTTTCTTGTTTCTTTTGTATTTTGGACTCCTACTGTGGCATCCAATTTTACAAGCTGTCTAATTATGATTATTTTTGCTTATTTATTGTAGACAAACGTTATTAATCCTTTTGTTTTTATGAATTGCTTACTATAATAACATTTACTGCTGGTGGATAAAAACCTTCATTATTTGTCATGTGGGAGGTAATGACATCTGGACGGCGAGGTACAATTTCTTTTTCTGGCACATTGTAGTAAAGCAAAAGATGGAACAATATGTTTATGCAAATGACTAACTTGGCACGTTGGTGATTGTTAAAACCAAAGGCTAACTTACACCACCACCATTATACATACAGCTGAAAGCTTAAGTTCCATTAAGCCTTAGCTATACTACAGCGTTAAGTATATTTTGTTTATGTATTTGTATCTTGTTCAAATATAAGCATCTATTATGTATTTTATGGCAAATATACATAGTGTTTTATAATTAGCTTTTAGGCGTAATTTGCTTTATGTTTTGTTTGTTTTTGGAGCTCTTTAATTTGGATTGTGGTTGACACAACCTTGCCAGATGTAATATAGTATGCTACATTGTGTAATATTCTTTACAATTTATTCTTTTTTTGCATTCCCCCTGTGCCTCCTTTAGAGCTGTTTATATTTGCTTTGTTTTCATTCTGCAATTGCAATAGGTAGAAAAACAGTACTAGTTCTATACATAGCGATGCATCCTCTTTTCATGAAATTGTTTTATGATGTCTTGTAATATTAGATTAGTCCTAGTTCTCTGTTACAAAAATTTATATAAAAATATAATTCGTCTTATAATATTCTATTTAGTGGGATTTGTTTTTTTTAAAGAATCAAAGGAGTAAGTCACTGATGATAGACAAATGTAATAATTAATGAAAAACAGAGAGAGCATTAATTAGGGTTTTTTTTTCTACATCCTCTTTTCATAAGCCTTTTCTGACCTGAACAAGACGTGGCAAGTATTCTTGTTCTTTCTATTGGGACAGCTGATGCAATTTCAGCTACAGAAGTAGAGTTTATTTCATATTCTTCAAAATAATGGCAATAAATGTTCTATGCAAGTCATATAACAAATTAGACACATCTGAATGCCCAGGGACATCCATAGCAATGGCTGTTCTCATCAAAATAAAACAAAAACAGTGTTATACCACAAATTTTCTGTCCCTTTTAGATGTGTGGACAATGTCACAATTCATGGAAAAAGTGTGAGGCCTACATTGCAACAGCACAACACTGTTTTTGTCAGTTTCCTGCTTCTGCATAGACACCACAGCTGGTGCTGCCAAAATGAGAAATGTGAAAAGTCTGAGTCATATACACCTGTTTCCTGTGATTTGAATTAACCTACTTGTTTCTGATCTCATTCAAGGAGAATCGGCTCTAAATAGTATATTATAAGGCCCCAAATGGAAATTGCTTCTATTCTTTTGCATCAGCTCAGTTTTTGAGAAATTGATGGATACTATGCAAGTTGTCCTGCCTAAGGGGCCAAGAATATTTTTACACACACACACCTTCTAACTTTCAAAATTCAGCTGTTTGGTTTGGTTATTGTTTACACTTCTGCTTCACAAAAGAGACTGTATAGTATTACATAGACTTTTCTGATTATGATGTCATAAAATCATAGAGTAGGAAGGGACTTTGGAGATCTAATCCAATTCTCTGCCCTAGGCATTCTCATACCATTCTCAGACACACCATTCTCAGACAAATGGTTGTCCAATCTTTCCATGAAAATTTCCAGCAGTGGAGTGCCTTATTAAATGGCTTATTAAATAAATAGCTTATTTTTTATTTATAACTATGGCTCCCATTTTGATTATTAAAAAGACTATATAAATGGAATTATAACAACAATTTCAGTAAACAAGAGTAATGATGTGTATCAGAAACTACAGCTACATATCTATAATCATAGACCCCTAGGGTGGGTTCTGGTTTTCTTCACTGCTGGTTCGCTCAGTGTCGTGCCGCGCGGGTGCACGCGCATGCTTTGCGCATGCACAGTGCTTTAAAAAAGCTGCACATGTGCAGAAGCAAAAAACAAGATGGCGGTGCATACGGCGCTGTCGAAAGAACCGATTCGGGGGCGTGGCAGGCCTGGGTCGCTGCCGGTTCTAGTGACCCAGGCCGCCAAGTTACTACCGGTTCTATAGACCGGTCTAGACCGGGAGGAACCCACCTCTGATAGCCCCCCTCATTCTCTATCTATCTATTTGTCTGTCAGTCTATCAGTCTGGCTGACTACCTAGCTATCTAGCTAGTTATTTCCATCGTCTTTATCTGTATTTCAATTCTGTCCGATGTTGTGATAAATGAGCAGGAAGAAAGAGAATTAGTAAACATTGATTGCCTGTCCCTCCCACACTTGTTCATGATGACTATAAATGGTCTAGTTAAAGTGACAAACTTCAACCCTAATCCTGCTCTTTAATTGCCATCATTTATACTAAGAGTTTTTGTGCACTGATTCATCAATTAATGCAGAATCTACCTCCTCACTGTTCAGTCAAGACAAAATTCCTTCCTCTATTGCATTTTCTCCACGTTAGTCAAACTACACAAAATAAATGGAAAGCAGACATTGCCAGAAGATACTTTCCTCTTCTCAAAAAATCAGAAGTCTGGTAGCACCCTTTCCATCTAATAAAAATTACTAAAATATGTAAATTTTTATGAACTGCAGCTCGCTTCATCAAATGCAGAGTGGCTAGACTGATGCAGGATTGAAATTGGGATGCTATGGAAGGGAAAGGAGGGGAAGACAATTGATTATTCAGATGCAGGTTACTAGAGTGACCTTTTTTACGGAGAACAATGAATATACAGTAGAAGTGTGCACTGTCATTTAGCTTTATTTTAACACACACACACACACACACACACACACACACACACACACGGCATGGAGAGCTAGCTATTCAGGTCACAGATGAAAAAAATGAGTTGACTAGAATTTGAATTCATATACTAATTTTAATAATCTTAATTTTAAAGAAAACATTTTTATGTGAGGAGTGGAAAAATTACTAGTGAGCTTGAAGCATAGTGAAAACCAGGGCAAGCTTAGGTGCTCCTATAAATGGGGGTTTTTAGTAATGGAATTATATATACTTACTAGTAGCTGGATACCCGTGCTTTGCTATGAAATGTCAGGCCTGGAAGCCATCTTTTACCTTTTCGTATTCAGGCCTGCCACATTTTCTACTGTGGGAAAATGGGAGGGGGGATTATATGGAGTAGGTGATATGTAGTAGTCTAAATAACATTCTTTCCAGAAAGTCAAGGCCGCTGTGCCCGGCAGCTGCAAGGAAGTGACAGGGTGCATCTTCAGTTCTGGATGGTGTCTGATTGGATCGTGTGATGGACATGTGGGTGCTGGGCAGGGACTTGAACTCTCATTTGGGTGGAGAAAACCTGGACGCTTTCAGATTCGGGTTTTCCCAGATGTTGCCAACATGGCATCTCTAATAAATTGGAACTTTGAGGAACTTCTAAACTTGGAGTCTTATTTCATTGTGGGTATTTATTGGAATGCTAACATTAACCCGAATCACTAGATAACTAAGCAGCACCCCGAAAGGGGGCTGTCTGGGGTGCTGACCCCCAGCACAGACCTGAAACCCAGGCAGTGTGAAGAGTCAGTGAAGATGGAAGAGAAAGAGGAGATAACAGAAGGAGCCACAGAGGCGGATACTGGAGAGCTTATCGAGGTCCGGTATTTTCCTTCTGAAGACGTGGTGCCAGCCCTTGAGGCTGCAGAGACGGCCCGACAGATGGGTGCTCGGCCCAAAGAGGTGGATTCCTGGAAGAGTTGCCAGTCTTATCCAACTTCAGAGATGGGACCGGGAGAGCGACTGCCTGAGTGTTGGCCCGTCCCCAGCCCCCTGAAATCGCCTCATGAGCCAGAATGGAGAGAGGTGGGGATGACAGGGTCTGAAACTCCCTGAGGCTGGAACCTGTTGCCTTCGGCTCGAAGCCAATCATTGTCAGGGCTCCTGGACCGGCTTGAGCGGCTTGAAGTGGGAAGTTATGCACCTCTGGGGCAACCCCCGCCAGTGAGATGGAGATTGGCTCAACCTACCTTCACTTTCCCTGAGCCAGGACCTGGCAGTGGAGCTAGTGTGGGGTCAGCACCTTTCTACATGGCCAGGGGCGATCAGGGAATCAGCTCAGCACAGCAGAGTCAAGCAATAGGAGGGAGACAACAGACGCAGCTGGCAAGGGGTAAGCTACAACCGCCAATCGCTCCTCCTCGCCAACCGGGCCCTCTGCTGCCCCCTGCGGAATGCATCCCCCCAGGCTGGGGATTCTACCCTGGCCACGGGTGGGTCCAGTGCCAGTGGACGCCAGACCCCCCTGCTCCATTTTTTTCTGGGATCCCCCTGGACCCAATATGCCCCAATGATCCCTGCACAGCAGTGGGGGCTGGGCCAGCAGCTGGTTGGAGCCCCCCCTATGGCAGCTCAACAGCCAGCCCCAATCCCAATGCCGGCCGCATTCCAGCAGCCAGCAGCACCACCAGCCGCAGCTCCTCACAGGCCCCTGCCCAACAGCTGGTTGCCGTGGCGATTCCACCAGCTAGGGCACCACCGCCTAGGTTCAGGGCAACCTTTGATGGCCAGCCTGCCAAGCTAGCGTACTTTCTCAGCCAAGTCTGGGCTCATATAGATCAGTATGGAGAACAGTACGAAACAGAGCATGACTTGGTATCTGCTATTGTGGATGGGATGAATGAAGGAGATGCAGCTGCCTGGGTGGCCCAGCTACACAACAAGGGGGCTGCTGAGCTAGATGATGCTAATGGCTTTGTTGAGCTGCTCCGGGCCAGGTTTGACGACCCTGACCGAATCAATGAAAATGAGGCCACAATAAATTGATGAAGCAAGGTAGCCAACCAATAAAAGACTTTGTATGGGACTTTAGACGGGTTGCAGGAAACCTAATGCATTGGCCAGACAGAATACTTCTGCACTATTTTAAAGATGCCATTGATCCAGAGGTCGGAACCGCCTGTGCCATCAGAGGGGTGCCTGAGTGACTGCAAGATTGGTATACCATGTCAATCACTCTAGACCGAGAAATCCATCCACGCCGCAGATCCCCTGCAGAGAGACCCCCAAAGAGGACCTTGGCAAGGCGTCCTCTGACTAAACCTGTGGAGGCCCCCTCTGCTCAGCCTACAGGAGCTATCAAATGCTACCGGTGTGGACAAGGGGGTCATCGGGCCTCTGAATGCCTAGCACCTGTGCCAGTTCCACAGCAACGTCCTGCCACAGCTGCCCGGAGCCGAAGGGCTCCACGAAAGCCTCCGGATGCCAGCTAATTCGCCCAACAGGCAGTCGAGGTCCTACCTTCCCCCGAAGAGAGTAAGGAGACCGCGACCAAAGACCTTCCACCTGGGCCGGCCAGCTGTAACAGTGGTGAAGATGACCCGATGGTAAGTGGAACCATCCGCCCATTTGCAGTCAAGGTCAAACTGGTAGTGCCAGAGACAGGGGTGCAAAGGGAGGTAGCAGCAGTAATGGACACCGGCTGCACCCGGTGCCTGATTAGCTCCTCCATTGTTGAGCAGCTAGACATAAGAACACATCTTTTAAACCACCCCATACACTTTGAACAAGTAGATGGGACCTTAATAGGTGGCACCCCTGCTATCCGAGTCACTGAGCTTGTCACAGAACTCATTAGGTTCGTGGTTGCCCCTTCAGTTCTGGATGGTGCCTGATTGGATCGCGTGATGGACATGTGGGTGCTGGGCAGGGACTTGAACTTTTGTTTGGGTGGAGAAAACCTGGAAGCTTTCAGATTCGGGTTTTCCCAGATGTTTCCAACATGGCATCTCTAATAAATTGGAACTTTGAGGAATTTCTAGCCTTGGAGTCTTATTTCGTTGGGGGTGTTTAGTGGAACGCTGACACGAAACTGAACTCCTTAGCATGGAGTAGAATGTCTAAACTCCCAGCCTGCAGGCCGGATGAGTCACGCACCGGCCACACCCACTGGCAGTTGGGACAGAGTTCCAACTGGCAGTTGGAACAGAATTCTTTTCAGGTGGGGAGAGGGAGTAGAACATCTAACTCCTTAGCATCAGAGCATGTTAATAATAATATAAGAAATAACTAATGATCTGATGGTCATTTTGAAAAATCCTTTCTTAGCGAGTACCTAGAAGCCAAGAGGAACATACGTGCCTAGTTTCAAGTTTGTAGGCTTTATGG
Organism: Thermophis baileyi; assembly: GCA_003457575.1. NCBI lineage: Eukaryota > Metazoa > Chordata > Lepidosauria > Squamata > Dipsadidae > Thermophis > Thermophis baileyi. The sequence goes on from QLTV01000988.1 coordinate 1,711,297, forward strand.
TTCTGGAGATTTCGTGATGATGCGTGAGTGGTATTTGGCTTAGATATATATGTAGATTTGGAAAGCCTTTAGTTTTGGATTATATATAGTGAGTTAAAAATGCTGTGTAAAATTTAAATATCTTTTACTTAGCACAATTGAAAGCTCATCTGTCTGAAAAAAGTCTGGAACAGTTTTCCCAATGGGTAGCAAAAAGGTGCTAAAAAGCTTATGACTAATGTAAAAAAGAGGAAGGAGTCTGGAAGTGCATAGAAGGCTTTGTTTGTAGAATTACATTGCATTTCTAAATTAACATTGTAGCTCATGGGGCAAGTGATTATAATGCAGTGATTTACAGAGAAGAGTTGTTCACTATTGCTTGTATGGTAGATTCTTTGTGTGTTTGTATTACCCAAATAGTGAGGAAGCTTTGAAATGTGCTTCTGATGTGGGTCAGTTTATAGAACCAATAATTCAAATGATAAATTTTCAAATATTGAGCCAAAATACATTTCAACATGTGAAAAATTGAATACCTGAAAAATGGTTAATATTGGCATGCTAACATGTTTTTATTTAACTGTCTTGTTAGTAAACAGTATTTTTTAAAAATGGAATTCAAATTCAAATTCCAAAATTCATTTTGGATGAATTGGGAATGACAGGAAACAGCCTTAATTGAATCAAACATACATTTGGTCCATAAGATACACTTTAGTTAAGGAACATTTATGTTCTTGTTTATCAACTTTATATGGTATCCTAACCAACCCAAACAGTGAATTAACAGTATAATACACAAAAATGTTTCAAGTTGAGGCTTCTTATTAAAAATCCCCAACTAATAGCTTGGCTCCAGTGCCTGAGAAACAGGTAGACCTTCCCAGCCTTCCAAAAGGCTAGTAAGACCAAGGCCATCTGTATCTCTGGGCTCTTTCATAGGACAGACACCAGCAGATTATGTTGTCTCACTGAGGGGAGCCAAAACATGCCCATTCTGCTAGATTAGAATGGGATAATTTGTCACAGCCAGCTTGCCATGGCCAACTTGCCACGGTCAACTCACCGTGACCAATTTGTCATGGCCAATTCACCATTGCTACCTCACTACAGGACAGCTCGACATGGCCAACTCACCATGGGCCAACTCATTGCGGGACAATTCAACAATTCAATTTAATTATTTCAAATAATTTTAAAAATATTTTAATTTTTGTCATTCGCATTTTATTTTGTCCCTCCTTTGGCATCCTTTCTTTAATGATTCTATTCCACAATTTCGTCAATATTAGTGGAATTCTTGTCCCATGGCAAATTGTCCTGCAGAGAATTGACCATAGCAAATTGTCCCATGTCAAGTTGGCCGCGGTGAGTCAGTCGCAGCAAGTTGGCTCTGGTGAGTTGGCTGTGGCGAGTTGGCCATGGCAAGTTGTCGTAGACCCCTGCTAGATATGATTGGGTGGACTGAACCGATTGGGGAGAACTGCTTCTGTAAGTACCTTTCCTTATCCATGCAGAAGTTTAAAGGTGACAACCAGCACCCTGAATAGCACCCGTCTGAAAGCCTGTGCAGCTTAGGTAGCAATGGTGTTACATGGATGTACTATGATACACCCAATACTGCAGATGACACTGCATTCTGGACCTGCTGATACAACCCATATAGAGTGCATTCTAATAGTCCAATTGGGAAATGATTAAAGTATGTGTGACCATGAGCATGCCTCCTGGTCTAGGAATAGGTGCAACTAGTAATGCTAACCTCCACTATATACCAACACACCACTCAAGGAATCAACTCCACAGAAAGGTAAAGCTACTTTTATTGAGATTGTTTATAATAACAGGATCCTGCAAGTTTGATTATGTTGTAGCTCCTCTTCCTACTACTTATAGTTCAGTGAATTAGGGATGTATGTGTTTCAGCCTCTTCCAAATATTATCTGTTATGGACTAAAATTATGTTTTAGCTTCAAATCATCTGGCAACAGAACTTGCATATTTATATCAAGATCATCTTCTTTATTTTTCTATAGGCACCCAAGATGGATTTGTGCAAAAGGCCTCCTTGCCACATCTGCCATCTCCTTCTTGAGAAGGAGCTGCAAGTCCAGGAGGATCCCTAGATTGTTTATCAACTGTCTAATAATAACAGATTAACAAAGTTGGAATGGACCTTGCAGGTCATCTATTGTAGTCCAACCCCCTGCCCAAGCAGGAGACCCTACATCTGCCTCTACTTAGGATCGTACTCACAACCTCTGTGCCTGGGAGATTTTACCATATTCAATGAAAATGATTTATTTATTTAGTGTATGGCATACAATGTCAGGGGAATCTACACATGCTAGACAAAATACTAGTTCATTCTGTTTGGTGATTGCATGTCTATCCTTGGTGCGCTGCAGGGGACGAACTGACTTTATACCAATTAACTAGTGGTGCTTAGGTTGGCAGAGAATCACCAGATGTAGAGGGCCCTAAAGCCCTCAGCCCTTTAGTCTTATGAGTGTTGAGGGCTGAGCTGATGGCAGTTCCTCCCCATCCATGTTCACACCACTGCCAGGCACTGGGAAAACAACATTACTTACAATTCCATAATCTAATCCTAGCATTTCCAATTAAAGGATGAAAAAGCTGAAATGGATTCCTCCTTAATAGCTTCTGCCTGCTGAAGCTGACAATATAATGTGAATTAATAATCTGACTTCGTATCACCTGCCGCTGTTCTCTTTTACTATGATCTGTTCATATTATCATATCCTTATAAAACATGGCCTGGTTCTGGCTTCTGTGTTCAGTTAGCATAATCCCAAGTAGTTTTTGGTTTACCATTGTTTTAAATGAATGAGGCATGGTTGGTTGTCCAGTGCATAGCTGGCATGAATTAAAGAAAAACAAAAACAAATAGCATATATACAACTGCCATTGATTTTCTTCTTCTTTTTTTCAGTTTTGGAAATACATCTGCTATTTAGAACAAATCCTTCTAAAGTAAAATATTTCATTTCATAATGCTACATTGCTCATTTCTTGGAGAATTGTTCTGTTCTGATGTAAGTTAATATCAATCTGAGGGAAACTCTGATTCCCTGGAGTATAAACAGAAATTTCAACTGAAAGCTATACTGTTTGATACGTGCATGTGAGGAATCCTTTCTGTACTTTATGACTTTAGACTGCAGGTGGAAGAAATCACATTATTTATTTGTTTAGCATTATATCAATATCACAGCTGTCCTCTTTGTGGTCAGGAATTTATACAAGTGAGTTCTGCTTATTTTTTCTCACAAACCACAATCTAGTGAGGTAACATAAACTGAGAATTTGTGATTATCCCAAAGTTACCAATGAACTGAGTGGGACATGAACCCAAGAGTTTCTAGGTCCAATCCAAATCTTACATATAGAGCAAAAATAAAATATCAGAGTGTAACTAAACCTGTTTCTGTAACTACTTGTGTAACTAAACTAGTTCCAAGAAAAATCCATATGCAAAACTACTTAATGGCGTAACTCCCTTCATATTTTCTGTGATAGGCTCTCTTTTTCTTTTTTAATCTAACTCTAGTGATAAAAAATATTAACAGGAAAAGAGACAGGAAAATACTACATATGTATTCTAAACATAGAATGCAACAAAACCGTATATATTTATATCAATATTTTTATCAAAAATAATTTTCATGAAAAATTCTGTGGGGTTAGGGCTGCAATTCAATTTCCTATCATCTGCAAAAAATGTAGGAACATATTTACAAGAGCAAAGATTTTGGGCCCAGGTTTGGTGGTATTTTGGAGAAATTTTAAGAATTGAAATGACAATGAGAGGCCTTTGGGAAACAAACTGATTATATTTTCATACTCAATCACTCTGTAATTCAAAAAATGTTTTGAAACCATACTGCAAAATTTGACAAATTCCCACTGAATTTCAACTGTGAGATCTCAGAATGTTAGGATAGTTCAGTTGCATTTGCCTTATTTATTGATGGACACAGCCTATCAGGGATTATTGTGTTGACATAATTAAATCAGGGAGATCAAATGTAAATGAACTAATCTTTAAAATAAAGGATTCTTCAAACCCTTAGTTACTGTGTTGTTTTTAAGCCAAAGCTATTTTTATATGCTTAAATACCCTTGATAGAATGAACAATAAAAAATGTACTTTCGTTTTCCAGTGTTTGCAATACAGTAGTAAATCTGAAAGCTGATCACAAAAATGGAATTAAATTCTTGTATTACAACTTTTTATGAATCTTGGAATAAATGGACAACAATCCTACATTAATTATAATTATTAAAGACTGTCTTACAGCCTTTACAATTTAAAGAGACAATTCTCTCTAAACAAAATAAGTAATTAAAGGATTATTGCCATCAGAAATAGTAATATGCACTTTAATTAATATAATGTAATTATAAGCTAATAGTCTTGCTTGCTGAAAAAGATCTGAAAGAATTGTTTACCATCAACAAACTGATTTATCAAAAGAAAATCCCAAGTACTCTTAATAATAACAATTTTATTATTAATTGAATAATAATTAATTATTAATATCAGTAATTACTGGCCTAATATCAGTAGTAGTGGATGTGGTTTAATGTTGATTTAATGTTGATTGTAGTAGACCTCTGACATTCCAAATGTTGATGATTGTTTTTGGTTCAGGGATAATCAAAAGCTTCCAAGACTTTGTTTCCAAAACTTAGGTCTATTAAATCAAGGATCAGATTACTAATCTGTTTCTCTTTAAGGAATCATCACCATAATTTAATGCATAAAACTAAGGAAGACCATAGCCTCGGGCACTTTCAATTTCATTGGGTTAGGCTTTTAGTTTTATTTCAAATATACCATGAAACTTTTCCCAATGAGTTCCTACTATTTAATTTTAATGAGTCAAATTTGCAATTATTCCTAAACCAAATAAAGTTCCTACTATGTATTTTAATTATAGACATATTTCTTATAAAAATGTAGATGCCAAGATTTTAATATCCGTATTGCCTATAGACAAAATAGCTTTTTTATCTCAATTGCCCATTTGTCTCAGGTAGAATGACATCTGTCACCCATTGATCAGCAGGGTTGATTTGGCTGCTCTAGTTGGCTAGACAGGTGTCCCCTCCCTCCCTCCCTCATTGCTCCATGTGAATCCCTGATGAAACCTGGTGGAAGAGGACAGCCATCCCAGATAGAAGGAATGTACCAATCTTCCGTCAAGGGTACACAATATTTTTTATCAGTAAACTAGATAAGCATAAGGATGTCTTGATCTTTGTCTGCTGATATCTTGTGATGTAGTACGGATCTTTGCCAATGTAATAACCCTATTCTATTTGTTTCTGCTTCAAGCACTGTTGACCATATTAAAGATTTAAGAACTCTGCAGGTCTATGGAGATTCTCAATCATGCAGGTCATGGTTGTCCCAAAGGTACTTTTTAAGAGGCAACTGGATTTTCTTGTTTTTCTTTGAAGATGTTTCGCTTCTCATCCAAGAAGCTTCTTCAACTCTGACTGGATGGTGGGAAATGAAAGGATTTATATTCCTTGCAGGCAGCTGGTCACCTGCATTCTTTTAGAGAGTCATTGAGGCCACTTGAAGGTTTATCTGTGTCCTCAGGGTCACCTGAGTAGTTCAAATGGGTGTGAAGCCTTCTGGGAACTGCTGAAATGACTGTGTTGTAGACTGGAGATAGATGGTGTTGTATCCCTCCCCCCCTGTTGAGAGAGAGCTGTTCAATTTTGTCATAGATGGCCTCTTTGACCCTTCTTTCAAACCAGAGGTCCTCTCTGTTCAAAATGTGGACTTTGCTGTCTTCAAAAGATTGGCCTTTGTCTTTTAAATTCAGATGGACTGCTGAATCTAGTCCTGATGGGTTTGTTCTCCTATGTTGTGCCATGCGTTTATGAAGTGGTTGTTGGAGGAGAACAAACCCATCAGGACAAGATCCATCAGGACTAGATTCAGCAGATGAGAAGCGAAAGGTTTTCAAAGAAAAACAAGTAAGTCCGGTGGCTTCTTGAAAAAGCACCTTTGGGAAGAACTCTACATGTGTTTTGACAGAGATTATATCATAAGACATCCCAGGTTTCTAAATATAAATTAATTTTGGGTGTAACTGAACCCTCAAAGTAATATTATTTTATATCTACTCACCTAAAGTTGTAATAAAGCTGCTTTTAAAGCTTTTGTAAAATTAGATTTCTACAAGATTAGAATCTTATTTAACTGAAGCACATATTATTGCACTATTTAGACCTAGTAATATTCTTGCTTTGCAAATTTTAATATAATTGGAGGTTTTGGGGGAATTAGTAACCTAGTTTTATACAACATTAAAATGTTGAAGAAATTTATATTAATTATTTATATGACCTCTGAAGTAATGAGCTTGAATGTCCTTTCTTAAAAATTCAGTGGAATGTTATTTTAATGAATGTGAAATTAGTTTATTTTTCTCTTAAAATATGGCTAATATAAAAACAAACAGTAAATGCTTCTGTAACTAAATTTCTGTGTAACTTCAGAGAATATTTAATAAAGATTAGTTACAATTGCTTTGGTGTTGAAGGTGAACTCGAGACATTGGAAAATTAACTGATATATTTTGGACTTGCTCTATTACCAACAACTTTGGGCAGAAATCAACATAATTTTAATGTGACTGCATTAATCACTGCCTTTTAAAATACATATTTTAAAATATGTATTTGAGATACAGTCCCTGTATCTCTTACATTTGCAATTTAGCACAATAACAAGAATTGTTCACTGGGGGCATTGCAGTGAAATAGTGAAAAGTATTATTAAACACTGGGTGGTAAATCTATACTTGCTGATATCTACAGTTTTTCAATATCTGATTCTTTTTTCCTTCAAAAAAGGCAAATAGGACTTTTGAGCGAATTTGTAAAAATTATTCATATCTAATTTGGGTAGGTGCTTTTTCATCTTTTGATTATTAATTTGAATGTTACATTATACTGATAATATTGTTGGAAGTATACTATTCTTTTAGTTTGGTATAATAAATTATGTAAAATAGACCTTTAATTTTATTGAATTTATTTTATTGTTGAACAGTGTTCTTTGAGTAGTAATTACCAATAAGATGTGGGTTACTCTAGGGGTAAGCATGCCTAACTCAAATTATAAGAAAATGCTGTGTTTAATTCACTGGATCTACTATGATTTCTATAGAGTAGCATTAATTGTATTGTATAAACTGTTCAGCTTTTTCTTTTTTAATTCTGTTAACGTGTCACAAACAGTTCACTTAGTGACCATTCAAAACTATAGCAATAGCCATAGCACTTAGACTTATATACCGCTTCATAGTGCTTTACAGCCCTCTCTAAGCGGTTTACAGAGTTAGCATATTGCCCCCAACAATCTGGGTCCTCATTTTACCCACCTCGGAAGGATGGAAGGCTGAGTCAACCTTGAGCCGGTGAGATTTGAACCGCCGAACTGCAGCTAGCAGTCAGCTGCAGTAGCCTGCAGTGCTGCACTCTAACCACTGCGCCACCTCGGCTCTTTGGTTGTCCCAAAGGTGCTTTTCAAATGGCAACTGGACTTTCTTGGTTTTTTTTCCTTGAAAACATTTCGCTTCTAATCCAAGAAGTTTCAGAACTGAAGAAACTAAATGGGACAGCATTTAATTAGTCAAGCTGCTTAGGTAGCTTGTTATTTTGGCAAAGTGTTCTTTCAGGAAATTTTTCCTTAGTTCTAGGTTGGTTCTCTCCTTCAGTGGTTCCATCCATTGCTTCTTGTTCTGCCTTCAGGTGCTTTGGAAAATAAATTGACTCCCTCTTCTTTGTGGCATCCCCTAAGATATTGGAAGACTGCTATCATGTCACCCAGTCCTTCTTTTCATTAAACTAGACATGCCCAATTCCTGCAACCATTCTTCATATGTTTTAGCCTCCAGTCCCCTAATCATCTTTGTTGCTCTTCTCTGCACTCTTTCTAGAGTCTCATCTTTTTTATATTGTGAGGACCAAAACTGGATGCAATATTCCAAGTGTGATCTTACCAAGGCATTATAAAGAATGATATGAAGTTTTATTGCAAATTGAAATAAGCTTAGAAATAATGTTATCTAACCACAATATATACTGTATAACTGCCTATTGTGACTATTGAAGCCATGGCTTTAAAACTGGTTTAAATGATATATACATAAAATATTTGAAACTGGTTTAAATGATATATACATAAAATATTTTAGACTGTTATAATTGAACATTAGATTGTGATACAAGAGAAAGGTGTGTGTGTGTGTGTGTGTGTGTGTGTGTGTGTGTGTGTGGCAATAGCAATAGGACTTAGTCTTATGTACTGCTTCATAGTGCTTTATAGCCCTCTTAAGTGATTTACAGAGCATATTGCCACCAACAATCTGGGTCCTCATTTTACTGACCTCGGAAGGATAGAAGGCTGAGTCAACCTTGAGCAGGTCAAGATTGAACTACTGGCACTGTAAATGCAATACTGCATTCTTACCACTATATCACCATCTCTCTCTCTCTCTCTCTCTTTCTGTCTCTCTCTGTCTCTCTGTCTGTCTGTCTGTCTCTCTCTCTCTGTGTCTCTGTGTCTCTCTGTCTCTGTCTCTGTCTGTCTGTCTGTCTGTCTGTCTGTCTGTCTGTCTGTCTCTCTCTCTCTCTCTCTCTCTCACACACACACACACACACACACACACACACACACACACAACACACACACACACACACACACACACACAGTCTCTCTGTGGCTCTCTCTCTATATATATGTATATTAACCAAAGTCAGATTCTTTACACACACACACACACACACACCAGTGGTGGGATTCATTTTTTTTTACTACCGGTTCTGTGGGCGTGGCTTGGTAGGCGTGGCAGGGAAAGGATACTGTAAAATCTCCATTCCTTCCCCACTCTAGGGGAAGGTTACTGCAAAATCCCCATTTCCTCCCAATCAGCTGGGACTCGGGAGGCAGAGAATAGATGGGGGAGGGGCCATTCAGAGGTAGTATTTACCGGTTCTCTGAACTACTCAAAATTTCCGCTACCGGTTCTCCAGAACTGGTCAGAACCTGCTGAATCCCACCTCTGACACACACACACAATTACCGAAAGTCAGATATTCTCTCACTCCCCCCCTCCCCCCCCCCCTCTCTCCCCCTCTCTCCCCCTCCCTCTCCCTCTCCCTCTCCCTCTCCCTCTCTCTCCCCCCCCCTCTCTCTCATTCAGTAGATTTTACTGATTTAAAAGGACTTCTCCCATAATAGGTATGCATGGACAGAATTTAACTTTACAGATATAAAACAAAATGCATATTCCGATACATACAGAAATTGAAACTAAGCAATTTCTTCAGTAGAAAATAATTTATTTTAAGAGATATCTTAGGGCATCTATTGGCAAATCTTAGTATTGCACCAGAAAAGAAGTATAGTTGGCATCCAACCATTAAGTATATATAATTTTATTAATAAATAACATGGTCTGACTTTCATATTACTAAATCTTATCTAAGAGAAGTAGAATTTTGGAATGTACTTATTTTCCTGTTTAGAAGTCCTAATTCTTTTTCTATGAAATAAACTACAACAGATTTAGGAATATCTCTTTTTAATAAATTTTCAACACATTATTCCACCTCTTTTATGCACATTCACATATATTCCAACAAAAAATAGGGACTCATTTGTTAGACATGGTACTCTGTGCTCCATCTCTGATAAAGTGAAGAATCCAATTAGTTTTATTTCCTTTAAAAAATTTGCTAACATAGAAAACTGCCTTATACTAAAGTAAAACTAGTTCTCCAGTTAGGACAGCATAACCTAAAAGTCTATAGCTCATTAGAGCCTCTGGTAGATATGTTCCCATCAGCTGCAAGCTCATTTTCTAGCTGAGAATTTCATGAATTAAATATTTTTATATATGTTTAACTTAACTAATTTGAGATCACTAACAACTTGTAAAATGCTTGATAAGACTGCAGTTTTAGATATCTTTATCAGGAATTGAACCAGAGGTGGGTTCCTCCTGGTTTGGACCGGTTCGCCCGAACCGGTAGCAACCCACTGGTGACGTCACAGAGCCGGTTCGTTCGGTGCCGGTCCGTGGATGCTGCCATCTTTTTTTGGATTTATTTTTTTGGGGGATTTTTTTTTTTTTTGGATTTTTAAAAATTTTTATTTTTTCTGCATATGTGCAGAAGCCGAGTCGCTGGCACTGTGCATGTGCCACCATCTTGTTTTTGGCTTTTTTGGGGGGGGGTTTGGAGTCACCGGCACTGCTTTGCACGCGTACACCCACGAGACGCCGCCATGCGGCATGGGAGGAAGCGAACCGGTGGCGAGGTAAGTTAGAACCCACCCCTGAATTGAACATATTATAAGTAAATTTGGGTAAAATTCTGTCCCCTTGGCATTGTTTCTTTATCTTGAGAACAAACTTACCCTGGAATTATCTTAACCTCAAAACATCTAAGTTACCTTCAAAATTAACTTCTGTTCCTTTGTACGGCTGTTTGTTTTGCCTCTATTGTGATTCTTGCTTTTCTTTTCCTTTACAATTCCTTTTCCTTTTCTTTTTTAAGATCAGCAACTATTCCTTTTCCTTTTCTTTTTTAAGATCAGCAATGGCTTCCACTCCATCTTTGTTTTCTACTGTTTCTTTTCCAGTTTATTTATTTCGTTTTCCTTCCACACTTATGCTGAAGGTTATCTTACACTGTAATACTTAGATATTAGGTGCACAAGAAGAGTCCGCGGCATGGGAGGAAGCGAACCGGCGGTGAGGTAAGTTAGAACCCACCCCTGTTACAGAGGACCAAAAACCTTAAATGTCCCCATACTATAAGTATTCCTTCATAGTGTTGGAATTACCATGCAGTAGGATGAGTATTATTATGTATACAGTAAGCACACTCTGTCTCAATACTACACTTTGTATGGCAAAGAGCTTTGCTTCAGTGTTTTACTTTGGATAATAGCACAAAGCATCAAGGTGACGTGAACACATCTCACCTGGCCAACTAAATTCCAAAGAAAATGGCTTCTGCTGCATAGGCACAGAACGAGCTTTTTTCGGGGAAAATAAGAATGTGGACATTCCACCCAAGAACCAGGAAAAGGAATCGAGTGGTGCGGTGGCCTAGAGGTGGTGCTCTCGTCTCACTTTTAGGAGGCTGTGAGTTTGTTCCTAGGTAGAGGCAGATATTTCTCTCTCTGGGCACACTGAGAATATATCTGCTGAACAAAACTCCACATTGGTGACAGGAAGGGCATCCAGCCATTAAAACACTCTGCTAGCTCCATTTAGTTGCCCAGACTCCACCTTGCAAGAGGTTATGGGGTTATTAAAAGAAAGAAGAAGAAGAAGAAGGAAAAGGAATGAGGAGAAGCAAACAGCAAGACATGCATAATGATATGATACTGCCATACAAATGACATGACTTTCAGATTTTTGTCAAATATCATGATTTAAATACATAAATTATTGTGCCTTTTCTCTGATGCCAGTACACATATCCAAATTTTAACATTATTTTGGACAGTTAGAGATTATTTATTCAATTTAAATAGCTGTTCATCTCACATATAAGATGCCTATGACGTACTGCATTTTCTCTTTGAAGATGGTGTTGAAATCAGCCAGAAATATGAATAGGACATCAACTTTTTCATAAAACTTTTTTAAAATTTATACCATGCCATTTATCAGCCAAGTTTCAATGTCCATGCATTCAAAATAATGTATAAATAGCCAAAACAATTGAATGACAACAACAATCTTGTTTTACAAAGATGTAGTAAAAATAGTAGGCGGAGTGCTATACTTACCATCATGAGCTCCAGATTAAAGCATGAAATCTATTAATAAATATGCAACACTGGAAAAATGTCAGTGGCAATACCATAAGAATTTGCATTTACCCTAACTAAATGAGGACTTCAACTGGAACAGGCAAGCATGTGGAAATTGGGGCTGCATTATTTTACCTCACACCAACTAACAGGAGTAATATTGTATTTTATTAACCAATAAGGAAACGGCATGGGCATCTGAGGGGATGCAGGGATAAAAAAAAGTTGAAAAGGAAAGCTTAGACATATGATCAAAGTCCTACTTTTTATGTATGTGTGCAATGCACATTAAAAAGAAGCAGCGTGTCTCTGGTTGCACTCCCCATTTTTCCTTCTTTAATCAACCTTGGAGATTCCCTTGGGTAATGTTTTTAATTAATTATTTGCTCAAGGTCTGGATTTTTGAGGGACTATAGCCATCAGTACAAAACTAGCTGCTTAAATTTGTATCAAGGACCTTGGCAGATTTTAATTGAGATACCTGGAAGAGAATTTTCTTCCACCACAAAATATTTTTTTTTAATCAGGGAAACTTTTGATTTTCTAATGATACAAATACGTGATTTAAAAAATATCCATCCAGATAACTAGGTTGTTATCCCCTGGTAATCTGGATCTTTCTGCGTTGGAGGCTTAATTCAATTAATAAGCTAAAATTCTAGAAGAGAAGGGCTCACAATACTCCCCAATACATCTTCAATGTGATGGCATCCAGTCATGCATATCAAACAAATGAGCAACGACTAACCACGGTTTTCTTAAGCTTGTCAAAGGATTTGAGGAACCAGGTAAGAATTATTTCTGTTATGTCAACTGCAGATCTTCCCATAAGATCTATTTAAGTTTTCTGACATCAATGGAAAAATAATCATTCTGAAGGGGTCATAGATATTTCTATTTTGCTATAGTTCACCATCTGATTCATTAAGTCAAATAGTTTACTACTGCAGAGGAGCTTTCCAGGTTTTTCCTTGATGCACAGATAATTGCTTTAGTTCACATGTTTGTCTGCAAGGTGTCTTTTATTTTCCCCATGTTGTCACTATGTAGGAGATGGAATGTTACATTGAATGAAATATCTGCCTTATCTGTTTGTCTTGTCTCTTGCTCTTTTATTCATGATGAGTAATTTCTTTCAAGAAAATAGAGGCAAGAAGCTCTATCCATATCCATATCCAATCCATATCATGTGGTATTCATTTTTTTCTCTTTTAATTTAATTTACCATTTAAATACTTTTTTGTTCACACCACAGTTCCGGTTTCGGCATCAGTATACTAACCAATGCAGTGGTGGGTTTCAAATTTTTTTACTACCAGTTCTGTGGGTGTGGCTAGGTGGGTGTGGCATGGCGTGGCTTGGTGGGCGTGGCTTGGTGGGCCTGGCAGGAAAAGGATACTGTAAAATCTCCATTCCCTCCCCACTCCGGGGAAGGATACTGCAAAATCTCCATTTCCTCCCGATCAGCTGGGACTTGGGAGGCAGAGAATAGATGGGGGTTGGGCCAGTCAGAGGTGGCATTTACCGGTTCTCCGAACTACTCAAAATTTCTGCTACCGGTTCTCCGAACTACTCAAAATTTCCGCTACCGGTTCTCCAGAACTGGTCAGAACCTGCTGAAACCCACCTCTGAACCAATGCATAATAAGAATTCCTTCCTTAATCTAGTGCCCTAAACTAGAAACTGCAGAATTCACAGCACAGATTCGGAAAGACTTCTTTACAGTCAGGTAAAGATTCATATAGAGCATGTTTCCTGATTATGATAGGTACTTTCAATGTCATTTAATAATATGGAGATGGTTTGTGACGACCTTCTTGCAGAATTTTTTTTTTAAAGAAACCTTCCCAATTTAAGACTGGGACCTACTTCAATTATTTTCAAGAAAAGCAAACTTGATTGGATACTACTACCTTCTAGATCAGAGGTCTTCAAACTTGGCAACTTTAAGACTTGTGGACTTCAACTCCCAGAATTCTGGGAGTTGAAGTCCACAAGTTTTAAAGTTGCCAAGTTTGAAGACCTCTGTTCTAGATTAAGGTAAGTTGGACATAAAACAATCCGTCTAGAAATGAGGCCACATTACTCATGTGAAGATGTTTACTTACATTTGGAAGAATGTAGATTGGAAGATTGGAACTGCACATATTCAACTAAAGTTATGTGATTCTTATTTAATTGAAAATGAATTCTCAGTTGTTCTGTATTGATTCCTAGATTGATATAAATATCCATAGAAATGGATGAACAGAAAACTAACTTTTTCCTATACTTTGTGATGAATAAGGCTTATATTTATGTTTTTATTATCTGCAAAGTAAAAAGGTTTTTTTTCCCCTTTTTAATGTCAGCTAACGATGCAGAAAAAGCACCACATTAACACATCTGAACAATTCAAGACATTGGCTCAAAGGCAGACAGCAGATCATATTTCCAATGTTGGAAATAGGGTATTATATTTTCAGAAAGAAGCGTGAAAAGCTGTATTCAATTTGTTGTTATAGATCTTTGATCTAAATGTCTACAGTATATCATGATTTGTTAATATCTGATTTCTTCTTTCTGAGTTTCTAAGCCTTGGTAGCAAATTCTGATCATTGATCATAAATGTTGTTTCTTATAAGTATTGTTTGAAACAAATGAAAACTGATGTAATCCAAGATTGATCAAGGTATTTGTTTCACCTTTAAAGCAGAGGTGGGTTCTAACTTACCTTGCCGCCGGTTCGCTTTCTCCCGTGCCGCGTTGCATGCGCAGTGCCGAAAATTCGCAAAAATTCCCCCCAAAAAAGCCAATAACAAGATGGCGGCGCATGCACAGTGCCAGGGACTCAGCTTCTGCGCACGCGCAGAAGAAAAAAAATAGCAAAAAATTCAAAAAAAATTCCCAAATTCCCCCCCCCAAAAAAAGAGATGGCGATTTCCACGGACCGACACCGACAGAACCAGCTCCATGATGTCACCAGCGGTTTGCTACCGGTTCTATAGAACCAGTGTGAACCGGGAGGAACCCACCTCTGCTTTAAAGGATAAACAGAATATCTCTTTTAGCGTTAAGATAAAATTTCAATTTGAATAAATTAGAGGTGGGATGGGGAGGGATGGGAGACATCATAGCCCTAATAAGAGCTAAAGTCAAAGTGGATAAAGTCACTCTCCCCATCCCATCCTATTTCAAATAAAGGCAGTCACCAGTAAGCCAAGTTTGAAAGTCAGAAGTCAGTTTCAGATTTTTGAGTGAAAAGCAGACGTTAAATGCAATTTAATGCAAAAAAACCCCCACCCACCTCTTTTTTTAACTTCAAAATAATATCTCCACACTTTTATTTACTCTCACTTAATAAATAATTGAAACACTGGAACATACACTTCATTTGACTTCATTGACATTTACTCATTACCATGTGTGAGCACTACTGGGAAATCCTTAGTTGTGACAGCTGTAGGAAAAAGGTGAGTTGCAGAAAAACAAGGAGCCTAGATCCTGTTCAAGAAAGATGTACACAACATACAAACTTTTACTTACGAGGGGGGAAAAAATATACCCACTGGGAATAAGGATGATCAGAAAAATACTGGAATACATGGAAACTGCACAAACTATGTAATACTGCACAAACTATATAAAATAGCAAATAGCAATTTGAAGAAATAAATCAAACATTGCACATCCAGTTGTCTAATTCTTTGAGCAGATTCTGAATATATGCAGATGTAACTGCTGGCTTGTAAGTGGAATAACAGTTTTCTGATGGCTATGTTTTATTTTGTTTTGTGATTCTGAAAACCATAGTATGTGGGACAGGTTTCCTCATACCTTCAAAGAAGGCTTCTGTGTTTGTTTGCTTTTTTAAAAGTATGCTAAGCATGTAGCTTTCATATTTGCTTCCTCAAAATAACGAAACACTGTACCATCAAGTTACAGTCAGAGAAGTGTAAGTCAGTAAGTTCACATCAGGCTGGAGGAAAGACTGAAGTAACATATTATATATTTCCATTTTAGGCATCATGCTATTCAAACTATTTATAAATGACCTGGATGAGGGATTTAAAATAAATTATCTACAGTTGACACAAAGCTAGCAATAGAATAGTATTAAAATTCAAAACAAAAGAAAAATGTCAATTCCTTCTTTGGGGTAGGAAAAAGTCAAAGTCATGAGTATTGGATGGGTGGAAGTATGCTATGCAACAGTACATACAAAAAGGATCTGCTAGATTGGCAGATCACAACCTGAAAATAAACAAACAGTGTGAGGCAACTGTAATAAAAACAAATGCAATTATAGGCTGCATCAATAGAAGTATAGTATCATACAAAGTCAAAAGAAGCAATCATTCCTCTTTATTCCATCTTGGTATGCCTGCATCTCTATTGTACCTATTGCTGAACATCAAATTTTAGTAAGGATTTCTAATTAACAAATTAGACAAATAAGACTGAAAATGTTAGCCCCATTGATAACAATCATGAAGATGGTGATGTTATCCATTCCGACTCTTGGTGATTCTATGGGCCAGGTCTCTCCACATTTTCCTATCTTGCACTACTTCTTTGAGTTGTTCTATGTTCTGGCTGGTGCCAGCTTTGATAGTGTCCAGCCACCTTGTTTTTTGGAAGCCTAGTTTCCTTTTACTGCTAACTCTTCCAAGCACAATGGCTTTCTCCAGTGAATTTCCTCACATGACATGGCCAAAATAAGTGAGATATAGTTTTGTGATTTTGCCTTCCAGGGACCTGTCTGGTGTTATGTGCTCCAGTACTTGCTTGTTGGTCACCTTTCCTGGCCAAGGAATACTCAGGAGCCTTCTCCTACATCACAGCTCAAGAGAAATGATTTTCTTCCTATCTTGCTTTTTAAGGTCCAACTTTCACAATCATAGGTAGCTACAGGGAACACAATAGAGTGGACTAACTTACATTTGGTTGCAAGGCTGATTTCCTTGCCTTTCCATATTCAGCTCATGTTCATCATTGCTGTGTGACCCAGTGCAATCTGTCATTTTATTTCTGGGATGCATTCACCACTTTGAGTGATCTGCAACTCTAGGAAAGTGAATCAAGATAAATAAAAACCTAGAAAGAAAAAAAAACTTAGAAGCACTGGGTATATTTAGTCTGGAGAACAGTAGATTGCAAGAAGATGCGATAACTGTCTTCAGAAATCTGAAGGATTGTCATGAAAAATATAGAACAGAATTGCTAAGAGTTGTTTCAGGGCACAGAACAAGAAAGGATTTATTTGAATTACAATGAAGAGGATTTCAATTGCTACCAGAAAAAAAGATCAGCAAATGAGCGAAAACATCAGCGAAAACAGCTGATGGTCTTAGGGAATTATGCATTCATTCACTATTGTTTAAACAGATCAACCAGTGGAACAGCTTGCCTTCGGAGGTTGTGAGAGCTCCAACACTTGAGACTTTCAAGAGGAGATTGGACTGCCATTTGTCTGAAATGGTGTAGGGACTCCTGCTTGAGCGGGGGGTTGGACTAGATGACCTACAAGGTCCCTTCCAACTCTATTAATCTGTAAGAAGATGGAGAGCCACCTTTTTTTGTATCTAGTGATAAATTCTTGCAGTGGATTAGATGATCTTCATGATATCTTCCAACACCTATATTCTTTTGATTCTTTGATTCTACTTTCTGTGAAGTGTCATGATAATACCACAGTGGTCCAAATCAGAGACAAGTCAGTTTTTGGGTGGGATCTTTGAGCCACAATTACATCTTTTTTTAATTCTCCAAGGGCTGCAGAAGATATACATGATTGTGCACTTACATAATTGGAATAGGCAGGACTGACATTTCCAACTTTAATTTTCAATGTTTGGAAGGCAAAGAATTTAAGTGAAAAATAGACCACAAAGCCTTGCAGAATTTCATAGGACCCATTACCCCACATGATAAAGGGAGAAAACAGTGGGAGAGAAATCACACCACTGAAAATTATTATCTTTGCCACCAAATTTCAGTGGTGTGGTTGCTTTAGTCTCCTTCAGATAGGCACTGTCAACTGAATGCAAGATCAAGTTATACGTGACTGGTTCCTGTTCTAAAACCATATAGTGGCGGCTTCATGTGCTTGCAGAAATGGTTGAGGGACTGTTGTTTGCAGATGTTGTGACTTAGTAGGTAATTTTCAAGAGATATATACAAGTAGTGAGGGATCATTTTTCAGCAGCATGTACACTTTTCTCTTGAGCTAATCATTAGCCTGAAAAAGAGAAGTTTTATATCAAACAACTCAGGTAAAGATTTATGTTCCACCACAAATTACTATGGGAGACCAGCTGGGGGATATATTCACATACTTGGAAAATGTGTTGTCTCATGAATCAAATATTGATGGTGGAATCACAAATCAAATGGCCAAAGGTAGCATAACTTTGGATGTATTTCATGAGTATCTATTGAAGAAGATCCATGAAATTGCCTACACCATCAGACATGGGCAGCACATTAATACATGGAACAATTTTTATTCAAGCAGGTAAAAAAAATTAATAACAATTACAAAACAGCATAATATTACTCTGATTAGTTTCGCCAGATACCAGGTTAGAAAGCAAGAGCCAGTTAGAAAAGCATAATTGAGATAATCTAAAATCTCTTTTGAATTTGTAATGACAGATTTCCAAAAAATATCTTTTAGGGACAATGGATACAGGTAGGAAATAATCAAGAATGCTGACAATATATATCCAGCTTGTAGATTCTGCTTCATTTTGGGACATTATTTCAAAAGATTTCAGGGAAATTGTCATGGGTGCAGTGTAACATTGTTGCCTTTTTAAATTGGGAAGTCACTAATCAGAAGCATGTTTGAATGTCCTATTTTGTTGTTGTCCTTGGAGCCCCATAAAACCCTAAGAGAAGACATTATGCTGAAATATCTGAAAAGTATTCAGTGGGAGCACTCATCTAGCCTATGTTAGACTTTCATTATTTTCTTGCTTTTCCCATCAATCTTTGGAAGACCCTTTAATGTAATACGGGTAACATATTACATTATTTTTTCTATATATCTTAAGAATTATTATGCAAGTCTGCCTTCTATTCCCACACACCATTTAAGACAGAACTCCCATGATCAAAAATGTACTTACTGTGTTGGATATCTTAAGTTATCATAATAAAGATATTCATTCTTAATAATAATTTGGAGGAGGTGGGTTGCTACTTCTGGCTTTTTCTTTTTCTCATTCTTAGGGTATATGTAGAACCCAGCCCAATTATCTAATTAGAGTGTAAAAGGACACAATTGTCTTTACCTAAGTGAATATATAAGCATTGCAATCACATATAATTTCATGGGAAATCCTAGTAATCCATAAAAACCATTTTCAATAAGTCTTTGAAGCTGGACATTCCATGTATCTCAGCATATACCTAATATATAGGTATATAGGTATATAGGTGTGTGTGTGTGTGTGTGTGTGTGTGTGTGTGTGTGTGTGTATGAGTGACACATTTTTTGCTGATAAATAAATAAAGGGAGACTAGTATATATCTATTTCAAGCTATTTAGCTCTCATCAGCTAGCCATATCCTTATGGGATTCGAACCTGGGCAACTTGCCTTGTTAGGCAAATGCTTTAACCTCTAAGCCACAGGATTCTCCTCCTTATCAGCTTGTTCCAGGGAAGAGGATATATATGTTTTTTCTGTCAAATCACCTGATATACCCAAATATTTATTTATCAGCAAAAAATGTGTCATACATAGAAAAATAATGGTCTGTCGTGTAAGCAACTGCCTGGATGGCCCCTGGATCGGGGGGGCCGAAAGGCGAAAGGAAGCAGTATGCTCCCTCCCATATTTGGGTATACCAGGTGATTCGTCAGAAAAA
>QLTV01000988.1:1731750-1742230 GCA_003457575.1 Thermophis baileyi
TATATAGTTTTATTATAAATAGATATACTATGACTTTCAGATATTTTTTTTATGCTGGCTGATATTAATATCCATATTCATGCACAAAATTATCTATTTCTTCTGACATCTTGTGTGCAATAAATACAGTAGTACCAATTTCATGAGAAATCTTTTCAAGGAGAACATGCAATTATTCTAGAAAAAAAGCAATCTGTTGTAATATGAACCAAAGCAATGGAGATTAGAAACAAAGCTTCTTTATTAAAATACCCTAAAACTGGGCTCCCAGGCAACCAACCAAATATAGCTCTGAATATAGATTTGCAAAGGATTATATAGGAGATAGAAAAGGCGCATCAACAGTCATTAATATTAAATTACATTTGCATAGGCAGGAAAAGTCCTCAATTTATATCAGTATCAAGCAATCACCAAAAACAAGGTTTTATACAGGTACCTAGGCAAGAAAAACCAAAGGTACAAGTACAAATTAGGCAAAACCTGGCTCAAACACAGTAACTGTGAGAGGAACCTTGGAGTCCTAGTGGACAATCAGTTAAACAAGAGCCAGCAGTGTGCAGTGGCAGCCAAAAAAGCTAATACAATCCTTGGTTGTAATAAACAGAGGCATAGAATCAAAATCATGTGAAGTATTAGTACCCCTTTATAAAGCCTTAGTAAGACCACACCTGGAATACTGCGTCCAGTTTTGGTCACCACATTACAAAAATAGATGTTGAGACTTTGGAAAAAGTGCAAAGAAGAGCAACTAAGATGATTAAGGGCCTGGAGACAAAAACATATGAAGAGTTGCAAGAATTGGGTATGACCAGTCTAGAGAAAAGAAGGATTGGGGATGACATGATAGCAATATTTCAGTATTTGAGGGGCTGGCACAAAGAAGAGGAGGTCAACTTACTTTCCAAAGCACCAGAAGGCAAGACAAGAAATAATGGATGTAAACTAATCAAGGAAAGAAGCAACCTGGAATTAAAGAGAAACTTCCTAATAGTGAGAACAATTAACCAGTGGAACAGCTTGCCTTCAGAAGTTGTAGGTGGTTCATCACTGGGGGGTTTTAAGAAGAGACTGGCCACTTGTCTGAAATGGTATAGGGTCTCCTGCTTGAGCAGGAGGTTGGACTAGAAGATCTCGAAGGTCCCTTTCAGCTCTATTCTAATTGATTAAAATCCAGACCTAAAGTCTGATTCCAGAGTGTCACATTCATTTCTTTTACACCACCCTTCACCTGACATTTTCACATTTTCTGCTTGATTCTTCACCTTGAGTTCCAATATTCTACATTTCTATCTAATAATGCAGTTTTCTACTTACATAGGAAACATGATTGAAACTTAAAAATAAAAGTCTTAACTAAGAAAACCCACTTTTAAATAATTCTAACTTTTAAACTTCACACAATATATGAAAAATTACACTTCTGGTGACTAACACACTAAATTTTTTTGGATGTGACAGGTGCACCCAATTATTCATGGCTCAATAATTTACACTAATCCATACTTTCCTTTCATTACTTTTTCCTGTATCGCAAGACACTCTGTCAACTTGATTCTCTATTGGACCATCAATAAGAATACGTTCCTTTTCCCATCAGCAAGGAATGAGTTACAACCATTTCACTGCCTGTCTCCAATAGTAAGGAATGTATTTGAAATTCTAAATCAATATTATGTTTATTTTCTTTCTCCTTTAAGATAAAGCATTGGGCTTTCTCTTAATTATCGTGAAGATAAAGTATCCTTTCCTGTAAGGGTGATCAAAACCATGCATCAAAAATCTGTTAACATAACAAAACATAACAGGGCAAATTAAAATCCTGAAGTAGGCCTCATTTGATATATAAAAATACATATCTATGGATTACAAAACCTTACTAAGCACAATTTAAGTCTTATCGTAATTGTGTGAAAAATATATTGTTCAAGGACAAAACAATTTGAGAGCATTTTGTAAATACTGAAGAATAACAATAGTGCTAAATAGGATCCTTTTCTGAAAGCACAGGAAAGTATAGTTTAAACTTTTTTTATAAATCACTCTACATACTTAAAATAAGTGCTGCCATTATAGCAATTCCACTTTCCCCCAAAAAATGCATTTTCAAAGGGATTCATAGGACTATCAAATTCCAAAAATGTCTTAATTAGAAATGTAATTTGTTCTGAACAGTTATAGTGTCATCAGTTTACTTATTTATTTATTTATTTATTTATTTATTTATTTATTTATTTATTTATTTATTTATTAAATTTATTTGACTGCCCAACTAAGATTATTGTGACAGTGAGTAGCCAAAGGAAAACCTAGTTACATTTTTTTTTAAAAAAAGCAAAACAAATTGTAAAGTCCTTCCTCTCCCTCCTGTTCAAGAAAGCATGGACTCTAGAAACTTTAGCATTTCAAAAGGAAACTTTTATTGAAAGGAAGTGAATGCAAGACAATGCAAAGCAGGGTCTGAGTTCCACCCCAGGCAATTCTGTTAGGATAAAGTGGTTAGAAACCCCTCCTCTCAGTTTGATGTTGAATGAGTCAATCCACAGGTGTGAAGATGTTGTGTCCTGAGAAAGAGATAAGGAGTGAGGCTTCCGTGAGGCTTCCAAACTGAGAGAAAACAGATGGCCCTCCCCCCCTTGTACATTTCCCAAGGTAAATCAAAGCACAGGGTAGAATAGGTGACAGGGTAAAAGTTATAAACTAGGGAATTACAGGATACATAGGAAAACAGGATGAGAGTAATAAATGAGTAAAAGAATCCGGGGTCCCCTCCCCACTTGAATGGCAGCAGCACGATAGGAATCGGATACAAATAATCAATGCAATAAGAGAATACTGGGGTCCATTAACAACTATTCCATGTTCCACAGACAGACTCATCTATCATCCTGGTCTAATTCCTAGAGAAGAAAACATATTTTCAGAACCTTTCTAATACCTATTGGGGCTTTTGCCAACCAAACATCAGAGTTGAGGGAGGCTATTGGGAAGCTTGCAGGCTCCCACAAACATCATCTTGGTGATGAGCAAAAGAAGTTATGGTGGAAGTCATGGTGAGGGGTCTCATGGCACAAGTCTTAGTGTTTTGTGCCTGTGCTATTTTCCAATGTTCTGATACTGCCTAGTCATTAAGCAATAGAAGTCCTGGACAGGGTCTGTTGTTACTTAATGCCAGATTGGTCTATAAGAAAAAATATTTCATCTGAAGTTTACTAATGGATGAAGGGCCAACTTACTATGTTTAATCAAGATCAGATTGGGCGGGGAGGGATAATTCCCCCGTCTGAAATGTGCCCATCTGGGTATTGAGCATGGCACTACATATAGACCTAGGGTAGGACTAGGAAGTGGCTATAAGTATTCAAGAAATTCTTGAAAATGTTAAGAATGCTAATCTGTAGCATTCTTCTGTAGTTAACCAGGTGTGAAACCCAATTTGAAGGGTTATTGCTCAGGATCAGATGTGACTGTTACTACTGCTCAACTTCCCTTTTGTGCAGCAGGCTGTCACTCTGTTCTGTCTGATTTATGTCCGACTGGACTTCCCCAGTCTTACAGTTCTTGGGAATTTCAACCTGCTTTCTTAGGATGCAGAGTTGGAGACAGCTACTATAGCAGCAGTGAAATCTACTTACCTTCCCTACTGGTTCGTAAGCGCGCGCTTCGCACACGTGCATGCCACCATCGCGTGAGCTTTTCACCCTCTGCGCATGTGCAGAACACTTTGCGCATGCGCAGAGGGTTAAAAACAAGAAAATGGTGACATCCGGGCTGGTGGGCGGAGCCTCACGCTGCCGCCACTACCGGTTCTCCGAACCACCAGCAGCCGCCGCTACCAGTACACCCAGACCGGGCTGAACCGGTAGCATTTCACCCCTGTACCATAGTAACTATGGGCCTGACCTAAATTACTTAGGGCAGTATCAAAGAATCAAATCCATGTTCTAGACTTTTTTTTTTCTCTCAGTACAATAGTAATATCATCTGGAATTGGGAAACTGTCAGGTTCCGGAAAACTGCAAAGAACAACGAACTTGACCATGATGAAATGCTGTGATAGTTCTTTTATTCTCTGGCCTCCGGCACTCTCACGATCACAATGCATACACAAAATGAAATCTTGTCAGCAACAAACATTAAGGCTACCCACCACCATTTAAATGCACCACACGCCCCACCCCGCCGCCCCACCCCACCACCGTCACTAATCACAAGCCACGATTACCAGCCACTCATTACAAGTCACTAATTATTAGTTACATGCAAAAGCTCAGTTGCCTCCTGCTCATTACAAGTCACTAATTACTAGTTTCATTCAGTATCTCAGTTGCCTCCCATGTCTTTCGCTATGATAGAGTCCATCGCGCATGCCTCTGACGCTGGCCATCAATCAGCTGGACGACAGCAGCCTTTGTAGCTGGGGTCCTGCTTCTCATCATGCTGACAACCAGGAAGTACTTGCTAACATCGCAATATCTTTGCCATGGCATGGACAGGGTGGAATTCCAGGCTGGTTGCCACAGCAGAGGCTTGTCGTTTATCAGTGGGTGCCCTTCCCTCGCCCGAATGACAGCTCCGACCGTCGGAGCTGACATGCGGCCACTCTACCAGGAAGCCATCTGGAAGAGAAAAGGGTAGATAGTAAAGTTGCCGATCACGTGACCTGCCCAACAAACATCAAGGCTGCCCACCACCATTTAAATGCACCACACGCCCCACCCTGCAGCTCCACCCCACCACCGTCACTAATCACAAGCCACGATTACCAGCCGCTCATTACAAGTCACTAATTACTAGTTTCATTCAGTAGCTCAGTTGCCTCCCATGTCTTTCGCTATGATAGAGTCCATCGCGCATGCCTCTGACACTGGCCATCAATCAGCTGGGCAACAGCAGCCTTTGTATCTGGCGTGCTGCTTCTCGTCATGCTGACAACCAGGAAGTACTTGCTAACATCACAATATCTTTGCCACGGCACGGACAGGGTGGAATTCCAGGCTGGCTGCTACAGCAGAGGCTTGTCGTTTATCAGTGGGTGTCCTTCCCTCGCCCGAATGGCAGCTCTGACCATCAGAGCTGACAGAAACATTAGCAATAGCACTTAGACTTATATACTGCTTCATAGTGCTTTACAGCCCTCTCTAAGCAGTTTACAGAGTTAGCATATTGCCCCCAACAATCTGGGTCCTCATTTTACCCACCTTGGAAGGATGGAAGGCTGAGTCAACCTTGAGCCGGTGAGATTTGAACTGCCGAACTGCAGCTAGCAGTCAGCTGAATAGCCTGCAGTACTGCACTCTAACCACTGCGCCACCTCGGCTCTTTAACATTATCATCAGTAATGTAATATCATTGAGAAATTAGTCCTGGTTCCTTTCTGTAGGGATTCAGTCTGACTACCTCAGGCATCTGATGGAGCTGATTGGATCACAGAGAACACATGGGATTTTCCTGAGGCTCTGATGCATGTTTCAACTGAGGCCTTAGTCACCATTTTGAATGAGAGGACAAAAATAGTCTTGAATCAAATTTTATAAGATGGGAAGACTATAGCTTGCAGGTACTGCTGTTTAAAGTGCAGGCACTTTTACAAAGAAACAGCCACCCACTGGCAACTAGATTGGTACCCTGATATTGGTTGTCTGAAGTGTTTTGAGAGCTTTGAAGAATGCTATACCACCATTTGTGCTTTATTCTACTTTGATTGTTATTTATTTATCATACTTTGATTGTTATTTATTTATCATTACATCATATTTCAGTGGGGATGGTCATAGCTGAATGATGTTGATTAAAGGCAAAGAATCTGAATGTTTGGCAGTGCACATCTGTAAACTTTCCACACAAATCATGTCCTCCATAAATGCCTGACTTTAATCAAGTGATAATATGATGTTGTAAACAGCAGGCTGGTCATGTATAAGTTTCATTATTTTTATTCATGTTTTACTGGAACTAAATGTTCAGCAATTTATGAGACTATTGATCTGAAGGCCCCCCCCCCCACAAAAACTCATAAAAGCAAACATTAAGAGTAACTGACAACATGGAAGATTAGCCTTGAAATAAATTTTGCAATGATACTAATACTTAAATCACTTATTATGTTACTGCCAAACATGGAAGCAATATTAATCTAGTAATCAGGGTTAAAACAGATGCCAGACAAAGGTTTAGTGAAGCAAAAATGTAGTGAGTGAGTACAAACTGGAGAATCAGATAACAAAGAAACAAAGTACATTAGAAGAAAACAAAACAGATGAAAGAAAATTATAATCCACATGATTGAATTGGATTGGAACAAGACATTGTTCATCTCATTTATTCCATACTTTTTCCCTCTTCCAATTTGTTTTTCAGGAAGTTTGTGTACTTTTGAAAGCATTAAGGAGGAGCCGAGGTGGCGCAGTGGTTAGAGTGCAGCACTGCAGGCTACTTCAGCTGACTGCTAGCTGCAGTTCGGCGGTTCAAATCTCACTGGCTCAAGGTTGACTCAGCCTTCCATCCTTCTGAGGTGGGTAAAATGAGGACCCAGATTGTTGGGGGCAATATGCTAACTCTGTAAACCGCTTAGAGAGGGCTGTAAAGCACTATGAAGCGGTATATAAGTCTAAGTGCTATTGCTATTGCTATTGCTATTAATAATCATGGTGAGATGGGTGACAAACAAATAAACAAACAAGTAAATAAATAAATCTTTTGAAACACTTATTTCGTGGCTGTACCAGATGAAAGATTGTGGAAAGGATACTTTCTGGAAAGTGACTATTTTAAAATCGAACTGATCTGTTGATACTTTCATTTTACATTTTGCAAGAGAAGAGTCCTAAATCTCACTACTGCAGAATGAAAAAGGCAAGGCAAGTCATTAATATTAGTGTGAATCTTCTGTCTTGGACTCAGAGCTGAATGGACAAGATGGGATTTCTGTAACATTCCAAAGATACCTTAGCTGTTCTCCCAAATGCTAACTCAATTAGAACTAGCGTGCAATGTCTACAGCAATTAAGTACAATGGGACCATCAAATGAAATGTGAGAGTCAGCAGATCCGACACTCTCCAAGAACAGTAGCACATCCAACTTGTGCTCAGAAGCAAAATTATGCATAATTATATAGCAAAGCATTACAGATAGCTGCATGGTCACATTTTTTTCCACTGGCTGCATTAAGTTTATTTGTCCCAATGACTACATTAACTTTCTGTACCATAACTATAAATAAGCATTGTGCACTGAGCCAATAAGGATTTAATAATGGGCAGATTTATTTCAAATTCTACTCAATTTTCATACCCTTTTCTTTAAAAAAAAAAAAAATCTTCCAAGAGAATGCATTTTTGGAATGATTGAGACACTGAAGGTGTCTCTTGAAAAGACAATGTTTGAGAAAGAGGAAGAAGATCTCAAGCCCTGTTCCACAGCCCATGATCCAGGAAGCATTCAAGAGCAAAAACTGGACCTTGGCAACTACAATCAGAACCTCCATTCTTATTTCTTTCCAGACCTTTTGCAGCCTGGACTGAGTTGCTGTTTATGAGGTACACTGCTAATGAACTCCTTGCTTAGTGGCTCACTGTTTATGTCTAACATTCCTCTTATTTCTTTCTACGTCTTCTCACAATTTCAAGAGACCCGCATACCTCTGCTTAACAGGTGTGATTCTAACTCAGTAGGGCAAAGGCATAATTCAAATGCTGAGTGTGGGAATATGCTGGATTCTAGATGAGCAAATGAATTCTTTATTAGTTGTAAATTATTAATTAACCTCCAAGGACCCTTCTAGCTGACAATATTGTAGCAGCATGTCTCAGCCCACTGGATAAAAGGCTGGAAATCTCAAAACTTCCTTTCCAGAAACCTTCACTCTATGCAGCTCAACCCCAACTTGTTCCTTGGGGAACAGCTTTGCAGTGTGTGCTGCTACTGTCTATCTCCCAAGAAACACCTCATCCATGTAAGACAGACAGAGCATCTCCACCTGTGTTACCTAATTAGCAATATAAATGTTAAAAACAAGGGGGAAAATAATCCTTATAATGTTATCTCTTGGCCTTGTAGGATAAAAGTGTATGACCAGGGGTTTCAGCCCTTTCTTCAGTAATTTGGCAGATAGTCCAACTCATAACAAAGAAAATCAATTTAAAATAGTTAAATATTTTTAAAAATATTTTTAAACTTTAAATATGCAAAAAGAGGTATGCTAAGCCTAGCTTGGAAAAGGAAAAAAAAATCAACTTGCAATGTAATACATAAATAGACATGCTTATTGTTATTGTTACAAGAAGAATTTAAAGAGCAGACTTCTAGATCTCATAGAACTTGGCTGATAGATAATTCAAGGCTGCTATAAAACATATAGTAGCTGAGTTTGTACAGATGTATACTATTGGACTTAGCCTGCAGGAAACAAATACAATTTAATGCACGTTCTGGCTAAACATTTTTCAATTCACATGTGTCCTAAAACAGTGTGTTCTGATCTCACCCACCCCCCCAATCTCCCCACCCTCTTGGGATACTTCCAGCCATTTATCAGAGATATTGGACAGATGGAATACTACCTATTTTTGCAGTTCAGTCATGGCAACTTCTCACTCCATTTCCAAACATTTACTCAATTGCAGGAAGGGACAGGGGGTATTTTGGGAAAAATGCTAATGCCCAGGTGTGAAATAAGGTAGATATTCAAACTCAGGTGCTCTTGCTTAGAATAGCAGAGAGACCTCACTAACACAACCTCATGCTGGCTGTTCACAACAACTTTGTATTACAGCATCTACTTATCCAAGGTACTTTTTATTTGGTGAGAGAATCAGTGTTAGCGGTCAAGTGCATGGAAATTCATGTATCAAGATTGGTGATTTTGTGCTATTGTTTGTGTTGGTGTGCATACTACACACACACACACACACACACACACACACACATTGTAAACCACAACAAGATGTATAAATTTAGTGGTATATAAGCTTTATAAATAAGTGTACTAGGGAAGGCTTTTGGCAATTTCCTGATAGAAAGAATATCAGAGGCAATAATGACTAAAACTTGGAAAATGCAATATGACCTTATGGCTGAAGTGTGAGTATGCAGAACAGCTTTTGGCTTTATAGCAGGTCAGTAATGTATCCTTATGACCAAATTAGTATTGAATTTAAAGAAAGTGTATGATAAAGTGACTAGGCTTAAATTATGTTTACTGCTGAATGTGGTGAGTAATAAATGATAACAATAAATAAAATACTTAGGACAGGATTCAGCTATGAACAAGGAATAAGACAAGGGGTGTGATATTTTATTAGTTGTTTAATGCATCTACTTCAATCCAAACAATGGATGATTGGCTGCAAAAGCTGATGAAGTTAGCAGAGATGGCTAAATTGACTGCTTTAATTAAAGACTACAACTTAACTTTATTTCTACTTGGAAACCACTTTTGGACTTTGTGCTTGAGGTAGAAAAAAATGAAATTTAGATCTTTGGGTTTTTCTGATTAGATAGATTTATTGGCTAGTATATATTACTATGTAAAAGTAAAAAGTTGAGGTTGTATGTTGTTACCTTATTCTACTGCGTGAAAAAAGAGTCAGAAATCAATGCTTTTCTTTTTCTTTCCCCTTTCACCCTACACTTTTTCCTCTTTCCTTTTTCTTTGCTCACTTTCCTATTATTTTCATTTTTCTTTGTATTTTATATTTAGATAAACTAATAAAACTTGAAAAGTTAATGTATCTGTGGTTAACTTCGGGATTATAAATGTGTTGGCTATAGACGTGAATATCCATGTACATTTTATGCAGATCATGCAATGTTGTTTGCTAAGAAGACAAGTAATTTGCAGTAAATTCTAGACATATTGGATTAGCTAAATATTAATATATCAAACACCAAGACATTTGTGTTTGACAGGAAGTTAGGAGAAAAACTAGAGTAATTAATGTTATAATCTTTTGGAAGAAAGTTTCCTAAAGGGAACATGGATGGGAACATGGATGGAGAAATAAGACATGCAAATGCTCTTTTAAAAAAGTAGTGGGTATTTGGATGCATTTTCAAGATTCAATTTTTTTATCAAAATAATGAAAGCAGAAGTGCACATTTTGATATAAGCTCTGTTCAGGGGTGAAATGTGAAATTTTTCCCTACCGGTTCTGTGGGCTTGGCTTATTTTGTGGGCGTGGCTTGGAGGTCAGATGGGTGTGGCTTCAGGTGGCATGGCCATGTGGTCATGTGACTGGGTGGGTGTGGCCAGGTTGTCATCTGACTGGGTGCGGCCAATTTAGCAGTCCATTTTGCCAGGGAGCAGGGGGTTGGACTAGATGACCTCTGAGATCCCTTCCAGCCTTTGCTGTGCTGTTTCAAAGCATCCTCTGAAGCTATGTCTAGTGCCAGCCAGGTTTGTGGTCCTCCCTCCCTCCCTCCCTCCCCCTTTCTTTTTTTCTTTCTTTCTTTTTCTTTCTTTTTTTTTTGGGTATCCT
>QLTV01000988.1:1755902-1774720 GCA_003457575.1 Thermophis baileyi
TGGCGGCGGCCGAGAAGACCCGGGGTAGCCTGCTCCCAGAAACCCAAGTTAGCTGACAGGACAGAGCTCTCAATTCAATGCAGCCAAATCAGAGACCAAGCGCTCAAAGCGCCAAATTCAAACCTGCTCAGCACAAAAAAATTCTCCTAGTAGATCTGAATGGGAAATGACTCAATCTTCTGCCTAGGGCGAACAGCCACTAAGCGAAGCGTCTCTCTCTGGCAAGGACTGAGTCGATAACTGGAGCAGAGAGAGAGGCAACGGGGCGTGGCTATGAAAATTATGACTCAGTCTCTAGGCAGAAGGATGAAGTCATCACCCATTCCTGGCCTATCCTGCAACCTCACTGGAGAAGAATGTTATTTAGACTACTACATATCACCTACTCCATATAACCCCCCCTCCCATTTTCCCACAGTAGAAAATGTGGCAGGCCTGAATACAAAAAGGTAAAAGATGGCTTCCAGGCCTGACAATGACTTCCTAGCCTTGGAATGTGGAATCAGGGTTATTCTTCTGGCACCTTTCCAGGTCATGCTGAGTTCTACTCTGTGTATGAAATGGAACCATCATTATAATTAGATTTGTGGCAATGATTCTCAAAGCATACTTCCTTTCCCAGATCAGAACATCAAAATGTGATTCTAGGAAAGGCATTATTTCAGTTATTTACATCAGTAGTTTTCATCATTTTGAGTTCAGCCTGATACTGCAAATGAAACCAATGTAATTTTGTCCAAGATTGTTGATAGCTATTTCTGTCAGGATACAGGAAACTGCATTTTACACTAATTGTAATGTCTGCATTATTGTCAAGGATTGCCTCATTTTCCATATCACAGAATATTGTGAAACAAACAAACCAACACATTTTAACTTACTGTGTTCTATGACCCCCAAACTACGTGTGAGTTTATAGGTCAGTGTGTTGTGTAAACTCTGAAAATTGGGTTATATTTTGATGTGCATTGTCAGTACATAAGAAAATACCATTTTGAGCATCTTATAACAATCCCAACCACATCTTAGCTGGCCTGTGAATAGGTTAACTTTGAAGTATATAGATTAATAATTTTCTTTTTTTTAATTAAATATGTTTATTAGTTTATCAAAATATGTGTCAGGGTTCTCTGCTTTGCGAGTTGACAATATGAGGATAATGAAAAAATAGGGGAAGCAAAGGGGAAAGAAAAAAGTGTAGGGTAAGGGGGAAAAGAAAATCATCTTCCGACTCCTTTTAGCACAGTAGAATAACGTAATAACATAAAATCTTGATATTTTACTTTTATATAATAATATCTAGAAGCCATTTGTATAACAATAAACCTATCTAATCAGCAAAACCCAAAACTCAAAGTTTCATTTTTTTCCACCTCAAGCACAAAGTCCAAAAACAGTTTCCAAGTAGAAATAAAATTAATTGGGTTCTTTTCGTTAATCAAAGTAGTCAATTTGCCCATCTCTGCTACCTCCATCAACTTTTGCAGCCATTATGGGAATCAAAGTATCCTTCCATTTTTGAGCATAGAGTATTCTTGCTGCTGTCAGCATACATAACATCAAAGTTCCAAATGTTTTTCCAAGTTCTTTATCCATTAAG
The DNA here is from genome assembly GCA_003457575.1 of Thermophis baileyi. NCBI lineage: Eukaryota > Metazoa > Chordata > Lepidosauria > Squamata > Dipsadidae > Thermophis > Thermophis baileyi. The sequence goes on from QLTV01000988.1 coordinate 1,757,503, forward strand.
CCTAAAAGAAAAGTCTCTGGTTTTATCTTTATATTCACTTTAAGAATCTTCTGTATTAAAATATGAATCCTACTCCAATATTTCTTTGCTTTGTCACATATCCATCATAAATGGTAAAAAGTTCCTTCTTTACATTTATATTTACAACAATCATTTGAGGTACCTTTATACATTCTTGACAATTTTTCCAGTCTTAAATACCATTAGTACATCATCTTATTAAAAAAATCTGTTAAATTATCATTTAATTTAAATTTTAAACCTTTGTTACACATTTTCCCATTGTTCAAGTATTATATTATATCCAAAGTTCTTTGCCCACTGAATCATATAATGCTTTACATACTCATTCTCCAAGTTCAGTTTCAATAGCAATTTATAAATCTTAGACATTTTGTTTATCACTCAACAAAAAGATGTTTCCTTTCTGGTTTTCTCTATCATGTGGTACACATGACAATGCCTTCTTAAATACAGTATGTGGTATTCATTGTCAATATTTCCACTGAATAACTCAAAGTTTTGGATTTTCATTCTATAAGCCCACAGTGAAACCTAGCCTCTACAAATGTTGATAATGTAATCCAGAAAGTTCCTAAAGTGATGAACAATTATCAAGATTTTCTCTAAACTCTAGAAATAGAAGAATATAATAACCTTTTTTTCTAGGGAAAAAATAAATCTAAGTCTTATTAGGTAATGCTTCTCTTGTGATAATGCAATTAAACATTGTAATTAGCCAATCACTGTGGACTGCTTGTACCAGGACCACGCACAATATAAGTACGACAAGTAGTTAAATAAACCCCAACACACACAAACACGCATGCTCACACAAACACAAACATAGAGAGAGATGCACACCAGATTTCCTTCTTATTATATAAAAGGCTAAGTAGGAAAAAAAAGATTGGTTGGTTTTCAAAAAAAGGAGAAAGAAGTTTGTATTTAAAAAAAAAATAAAGGATAAGAGGTCGTATTTTCTGCTTAAACCTATTGGTGACTTTTTTAAAAAGTATGTCCATTTCTGAACCCAAACTATTAAACAAGAACCTGTTGGTCAACTGTATTTTGCTTACTGGGAATTAAAATGCTGACAAAGTATTGCACTTTTATTATTTACATTAAAATCTGATTCTACTTTGTATAACTTCTTTATAATAGTATCTTTAAAAATGCTATTGCTTCTGCAGAATTCTTTTGGTAGAGAATACATTAAGGTGAAAGCAAATTCAGCACGTTTTAATAAATTTCTATTGGCAGATAAATGAGTTATTGTCATGCATACAGAATATGTTATCATGAAACAGATTAATGTTTTATTAGGATTATTGATGTGTAGAAACTAGGTTGAGTTGGATTTTGTGAGATTACTATGAAATGATTTAAAAGTATGAAAAATCTTAGGAACTTGGTAGTGCTTATATATTGTGGGTCTTACCCATAGAGTTCAGAGTGTTATAAAGTTTTAGAAAAAAACAGATATGCTTCTTTTTGAACAGAACATTTATCTTGTGCACCAAAGCTGTGATAAATATATCCTGTGTTATAGATACCGGGAATCCTCAATTGAATGAAGAAATTTCATTTCAGTTTTGAAAAAGCCAGAAGAATCTCTGCTGCCACCACCATCCCATTAATAAAATTTATGCAAATTGTGTCTTAATCAGGAAGACTGATACAGGTGAGCAAATCTTTATTTCATAGGTTCTATTATTTTAATACTTTCTCTCCTGTTAACATTCAGCAATATAAATAATCATCAATAACTTATGCTAATTTTAACTTCTTATATAAGAGGTCAAGAGTGTGATAGATTACAATTTATTTTGAAATCATAATAACATATTCATATTCAAAACATACATGCTACTGCATAAAAAAAACTACACTAACATACAGTACAACAACCTACCCAACCTGTAGGGACTACAGGGTTGTAAAAAGAAAAAGAAAAAAAGTCTCAATCACATAGTTACAATTTTTCCAAAAAAGCAACAGTAACTGGCCACAAATTAAGATTTTTTTCCTGTTGTGATTAAATTTCTGATTAGCTTATTTTATTCTCTGGCTCCAATACCATAACATGATTTGACTAATATGCATTCTCCTATTATACTGTATATATGATAGTTCCTCAGAAGACGTTCCTCATAGTGAAAGACCTAGCAAAACAACAAAAATGTCCCTGGCTTTGTTTTTTATTCTATTTTTTCCCCTCCCATACTGATTAGGAACCCATTTCCTAGCTTCTGGGACCCGCAGAAGCTGGGTGAACAATAGTAACTCACATTATCCTTTCTCCAAATGAAGGCATTCTACATTCTGTAAAATAAAGAACCCACTTTCATGCATGCCTCTGCTATTTGATTGACAGACTCTTCAGAAAATATAAAATAATAAATTATTCTGATGCTTTTTGTATGTTTTTCTTTATTGAAGAAGCCATAGCAAAGCTCTGGGAATATCTTAAATATTTGCTTAAATATGTGCTTGACATTCTGTACTCTGGCATTGTGCTGTATGTCTGATTCGCAGTTATATCTGGAATGACCTGCATGCAGAATGCTATGTCAAGCAGGGATTTTGTTCCTGTGCATTGTTTCTTTTCACTGTCTTTTGAATAGTGTTTGACACTTTTAAGTACAATAGCTGTCACTGGCATTAATGAATGCTCATGTAGGCCTTCTCCAGCTCTTTTCTTTGTGCAGTTGGTTTACTTAGCTGACTAAAAGCCATTGTTCAGAAGCTTCATGTTTTTCTTCACCATAACAACTTCTCAGGCTCTCTAGGGACTTCTATTTAACCTGTTTTTTTATTTTATGTTCCATTTGCCTCCATGGGCATTATTTATGCTTATAAAAGCAGTCTGCTTTAATATGTATTCTGATGGTGTTAGCTTTCAAGCTGTTTAACCCGCACCCCACTCCATCCTCCCAAAACGGAAGTCTTTGAATGCTTGAATATAATCACTGCTGATGTTCATTGCATTTCCAATATTCTCTTGAGAAGAAAATGTATATGCATAGGTTTGCAATGATAAACAATACTGATTTACCAAGCACTCAAGATGTACATGTTGGGAGAAAAATAAAAAGACATTTGTTAAGCTTCAATGGTAAACTTAGAAACTGCATTTTTGGAAGTCATAGGACTGTGTCCTATATACTCAGAGACATATAATTTGAACCAGTTCTATTTTTTTCAGTGTGTAAAAATTTTATATACATTCTTGTTTAATAAAATAATATAAACCTATCATTCATGTACAAGTCATCATTCCAAATCTGCAAATAACATGAATAATTTCAAAGTTAAAATTTGTTAGTTTTTTTTTAATTTTGTCCTGGATTTTCTAAAGCAAATGAGCTGAAGCAATATATTTCAATTACAAAAAGTATGTGAAAGGGCCGCTGATAATCAGGTTCTTCTTTTCCAGTGACCCAGCCCGGTCTGGCTCTGGCACACCAACACAACTTGGAGGAGCTCACAGGCTTTAATTTAAAATGATGGCTGTTGACATAAAATCAAATTAAACGACACAACAATATGAAATATTAAATCTTATGGTGAGCAATGTTACTCAAGCCAAAAATGTACCAAAGAGTGTCCTTTTTGGCCAAATGGCCCCTCACCAATCCTGTTGCCTCATAAACATATCCTCTGCAGGCCCAGTGAGATGCCAACAAGTCTTCCTACCATGACAGCCAGGATACAGTCTCTAGGCCAAAATATAGATATCCTCTCTTCCTCTGGTGACAATCTTTCTCTCTTTCCAAAGTGCAGCCACTTTTCCATATTCGTTCTTTTTGCTCCTTTTTCCCCTCAACTGTTTGAATCTGTTGTTCTACTCCCTGAACTCTGACTTATCCCTTCCTGCTAGGGACTACATTTCGCAGCAAATCTCCTCCAGGTCCCCTTCCTGTCCCAATTCCAGAGCAGAGGCCCCAACCAGCCAGCCAACCAGGGAATGCTGCTAGTAGACCAGGATACACATGTAAAAAAAAAAAAAAGAATAAAAGTACTAGTTTTTCACTATTTTTTTTTTTTTTCTTCTTTTTTACCGTTCAGCACAACAGTGTTACAATATTCCTGAATATTCACTGTCATAATTTAATAAATTGTAATGCCTTTCAATATGGCTAAATTCTATTCAAAACTTGTAAGTGCTAAGCTTTAATATGAACAGATAATAATGATATAAATGTAGTCATGCATACATATATAGTATGTGTTACATATTCAATTAACAAGGAGCTAAGACTCCACTCAGGTCCACCGGAACGGCGGGAAAATACTCGAACCGGATTGATTAAACAGTCTGACAGTTCCCTATAAAAGGGAGAGCTGTCAGACAAATCGTTACATTCACATTAACAATTGCAGCTGGTTAATAATTTCTTTTTTTTTTGAAAAAAAATTATTTTATTTCTCATACATACATTCACAAATATACCATCTCATTTTTCTTATTTCTAACATGATAATATATTTTCTTTTAATATTTATACACATTTTCCTTTCACAAAGTTAATTACACAAAGTCGAGGCTGCATATTTGTCATCCCATACCTTTTATTCTTCTTCTTTTCCTACCTTCCTTCCTTCTTCTTCTATCCTACCTTACCTTCCTCTTCCTCCTCTCCTTCCTTCCCTACTTCCCTTTCCTCTCCCCTACTCCTCCCCCTTTCCCCCTCCTTCCCCTGTCTCCTATCCTTATGTCCCTTACTTTTCTTCCTCTCCTCTTCCCTTTCTTCTTTTCTCCTCTCCCTTTCTTCCCTCCTCCTCCTATCCCCTCCTCCACTCTTTCCCCTTTCTACTGTTGTGTTTTCTTGTTCTAACAAATCTTGGGATGACATCCTGGCAGCCTCGATTCACTATTTATTTAAAATCCCTTCTTCATTTCTTTTTCTCATTTTATATCTTCATATATATCATCATAGGTGTATATTTGTCTAATAACATTTTCTTCCCCACCCCTTCCCCCTCCTTCTTTTATTGGTGCATCGTCTGAATTTCTATTTCACTTTTGTTCTTCCTCTCCTTTATTTATATTCTTTTTCTAACCATTCATAAAATCATCCCCATGTCTTGTAGTACATCGATTCCTTTTTGTCGTTTAGTCTTAATCTATTCATCTCTGCGCAGTCTAAAATTTTCTTTATTATCTCCCCCTCTGTGGGAATATTTCTTGCTTTCCAATTTTGTGCAAATACTATTCTTGCTGCTGGTACTATATGAACTATCAGATATGTATCTTCTTTACTATATTTCTCTGGTAAAATGCCCAATAGGAAAATCTCTGGCCTTAGTTCTATACGACTTTTTAACATTTTTTTCTAACCATGTTTGTATTTTTACCCAATAGTTCTTTGCTTCTGTGCATGTCCACCACATATGGTAATAAGATCCCGGTGCTTGATGACATTTCCAAAATTTAGCTGATTTATCTTTAAACATTTTTGCTAATTTTTCTGGTGACATATGCCATCTATAAAACATTTTATATAAGTTTTCTTTATATGTCATTGCCATTGTTAATTTATAGTTTCTTTCCCATAATTGTTGCCATTTTTCTAATTCAATCGTATAACCAAAATTTCTTGCCCATGCTATCATTGTTTCTTTTACTACCTCTCCTTCCAATCTTATTTGCAATAAGTAATTATATAATTTTTAATCATTTTTTCATCTGTTCCCATAAGTATTTCATCCAGTTCTGACTTTCCATAATTAAAACCATATTGCTTAGCATCTGCTTCATATCTTGATTGTATTTGCAATTGCATATACCACTTCATCTCAATTCCTTGTTTTTCTAATTCTTGCTTTTGTTTCAGTTCTCCCTTCTCTGTTAAAATATCCTTGTATCTAATAATATTCCTCATATTAATCAAATTTGGATGTGTCAACGCTTCTATTGTTGAAAGCCACATTGGTATTTCTACATAGTGTTTTTCTTTCACTTTCTCCCACACTGTTAGTAAACTATTTCTTACATAATGTCTCTGAAAATAGGCATCTAATCTATTTTTCCCATACCATAGGAAAGCGTGCCATCCTAATTGCAAATCATGTCCTTCCAAAATCAATAATCTTACATTTCTCAATAAGATCCATTCTTTCAACCACGTCAACACTGCCGCTTGGTAATATAGTTCCCAATTTGGTAATCCGAACCCACCCCTAAGTCATGAATCCTGTAACATTTTTATATTAATTCTTGCTTTTTATCCCTTGCCATATATATTTCCATATTATTCTATTCAAAATTTCAAAATATTTTTCCTCCAACTTTATTGGTATTGTTTGAAATAAAAATAAAATTCTTGGCAATAATTAAGGCTATTCTTCCCATTAATGATAACTGTAAATTTTTCCATTTATCCAGATCTATTTCAATTTGATTTCTCAATTTATAATAATTATTTTCCTTTATGGTTACACATCTTGAGGTTAATTGAATACCCAGATATTTCACTTTTTTCACTATTTTGATGTCCAACTTCTCCACTATTTTTGTTTTTTGTTTTTCAGTTATATTTTTTACTAATATTTTCATCTTATCTTTGTTGATTTTCAACAAAGCGGACATTCTTGTCTAGTTCCTTTTCTAATGTTTACTTTTTCTGTCATTTCACCGTTCACTATCACCTTAGCCGATTGGTCATTATATATAGTTTTAACCATATTTATAAATTTCTCCCCAAAGTCCATCATTTGTAACTGCATTATCATAAATTTCCAAATCACATTATCAAAAGACTTCTGTGCATCTAAAAACAGTAAAGCCATTTGTTTCTCTGGATGTGCTTAATAGTATTCCAACGTATTTAATATAGTTCACATGTTGTCTCTTATCTGTCTCTTAGGTAAAAATCCATTTTGATCTGGATGTATAAATTCATTTAATAGCCTCTTCAATCTTTCCGCCATAATTGATGCAAAAATTTTATAATCCACATTCAATAGGGAGATTGGTCTGTAATTCTTTATTTGTTGCAAGTCCGATTCTTCTTTTGGTATAAGAGTTATATATGCCTCCGTCCATGAGTCTGGTATCTTAGCCTTTGACAGTAAATCGTTAAATACTTCCAATAATGTATTACTTAATATATCCTGTAAGGTTTTATAAAACTCTGCTGGTAATCCATCCGGTCCTGGAGTTTTACCATTCTTTTGCCTTTTGATTCCTTCAATTAACTCCATCATTGTTATTCTCTCTTCTAATCCTTTTTTGAATTTTTCAGGAATTTTAGATATTTCAGCATTTTCTAAATATTGCTTTATCTTTCCATCTTCTAGTACCTCTTGTTGATATAATTTTTTTGTAGTAATTCTCCACTATTTTCTTCTTTTCCTCGTTTAGATAACATAAATTTCCTTCATAGTCTGTCAGTTGACTTATTAGCTTCTTTTCTTTCTCTTTTTTCATTTTATATGTCAATCAGCGCCCTGATTTATTTGCATTCTCAAAAAAAGTTTTACTTCATTGGTCTTATCTTATTCGCTAAATCTTCATTCTCAATTAAATTTAACTTATGTTTCTGAAAGTCCATTCTATTCTTAATCTTTTTATCTTGTGGATTTTTTTGTAGTTCTACCTCTAGCTTCTTATGTTCTTCCTCCAACTTCTTTTGTATTTGTCTACTCTGTTTTTTCTGTTTCCCTAAATATGTCATTGCCAATCCCCTAGTATACACTTTACAAGTGTCCCACACATTTTGCACTGATGTATCTTCTTTTTTTATTTTCTTTGAAGAAAAAAGTCAGTTCTTTTTCCATATATGATTGGAAATTCTTTTCACTTAATAGTCTCTGATTTAATATCCATCTTATTCTTTTTCTCTGTCCTTTCCATGTCATTGTTATTGGGTTGTGGTCAGTCCAAATATTTGTTCCAATGTCCATTTTATGTATTTTAGCTATTAAGTCTGTTGACATCCACATCATATCTCTTCTTGACCACGACATGTGTCTATTCGAGTAAAATGTGTATTGTTTCTCTTTCGGGTATCTTCTCCTCCAAGAATCTTGCAAGCTTAATTCATCTGCCATTGTAAAAAATGTTTTTGGAAGAGTCCTTCTCAACTTCTTATTTGTTTTTGTAGCTTTATGATCTAAGTCATTGTCTACTATCGCATTAAAATCTCCTACTATACATATATCTTCATATTCATATTCTATTATTTTTCTATGTAATTTCCCAAAAAATTCCTCTTGATTTTCATTTGGTGCATATGTTGCCACTATTAATATTTTCTTATAGCTCATTACTATTTCAACCATTAATATTCTCCCTTCATCATCTTCATATATTTGCTTCGATTGTATCATCTTTTTAATATAGAGTGCTACTCCTCTTTTACTTTGATCCACAAGTGTTGTATATTATTTCCCCAATTTAACATATTCTAAATATTTCTTATGTTGTTTTTTAATATGCACTTCTTGCAAGCATATAATTTCAAATTTTAATTTCTCTAATTTATTAAATATTCTTCTCCTTTTTATTGCTGAATTTAATCCATTTACATTTATCAAAATCACCTTTATTTCTTCTTCCATATCTTACTTATTTAAAGGTTTAGTTGCTCTAGTCACTCTTGTCTCTCTTTGTTCTTTCACCTCTTTTACTCTTGCTCCTTCTCTCAGTGCTCTCTCTTCTTGTTCGTTTGGTTGTTTTTCTTTCTCTTCTTGGCATCTGGATACATTTTTTTTTTACTTCCAGCACGACTATTTTTGTTTACATGGCTGCCCATCCCAACAAGTGATATTGAATGATGAGCAAGTTAAAATAAGTGAAAACAGTTATAAACATTACAAAAGTTATAATACACAGCACTAGAACAACATTAACCCAAACCTATGGGATAACAAAAATGTGGGTTCCTGTACAACCTCAGGCTTGATCATCTGGGCATAGAACCAGGTCTTCAGGGCCTTACAAAAGGCCAGCAGAGTTGGGGCCATCCTGATCTTTGTAGATAGAATGTTCCATAAGGTGAATGCTATGGCAGAAAAGGTACAACAACTACATTCTTTGACCAGCATAACCCAAAACATGCCCATCCTTCCATCAGATGGGAAGAAAGAGCTAGATCGGAGGTGTCAAATTGGTGGCCCTCAGACCGGATGCGTCACACGAAGGCCACACCCACCCCAACTCTGCGAATGGGAAAAACACTGTGAAATGTCACGTGATGGCAACGTGATGCTGCAAGTTTGACACCCGTGCGCTAGATAGAGTCCTTCAAGTAACTCAGTCCTAAACCACGAAGGGTTTTAAATGTGACAACCAGCATCTTGAATTGCACCTGCTGGCACTGGCAATCAGTGTAGCTCATGTCATAGTTAAGTTACACACACCAAACAACTGGTGCCATTTACTACCCTTGATGCCTATTCTTCAACAGAATTACAGACACACAGAAACACACACACACACAAACACATCCTGATTCCAGAAATATTTCTTAGCATGGAAAAGATACTGAGAAAAATATGAACCAAAAAACAACACACAAAATAGAAATATGAACCAAAAAACAACACACAAAATAGAGTTATACAATAAAGAAGATCTACAAACACATTCTTACATATTTTATACACTTTCACTATCTTACATATAGATCTCTTTTTTGTTTCTTTTTTTTTAATGTAAACATGTTGGCCTCTGAAACACAGCTTTTCATCAATCTTGTCATGGAATATTCTTAAAATTTAAAACACATTTTGGAGAGGGAGCTAGCTTTTCATGAAATGTTCTTAATCAAGGAAATTCATGTCCTGACTTATAGTAGTCAGTCACACTTGGATCTTCTGCTGGTCTTTGGCACATCACCTTTGCACAACATTGCATTCCATGCAACTGGGCATTCAGATGGATTGTATAAATATCATTAAACTGAGTATTCAACATATCTGTTCATTAAGTTCCTTATTGATCATGATCTTTTGAAAAAATCATGTACACTGGAGAATCCTGAGAAGTGATTATATTCCATCAAACATGGATTCAGATAGCCTTGGTTTCTGAATGTCTTTTCACAAGTTACTGAAAAGGAATTTTAAAATCCTTCAGTACAGAGCAATGAAATATTATAAAAATATTTTCATGTTGAGTGAAACTTAGTGCACCCAAGTAAATTATGATTGGAAAAAAATGTGGATTATTTTAAATTTAATTAAAGAGGCTTAGATAAGAACAGAAGAACTAAACTGTAATTGTGTCACAGAGATATAAATAAATGTGACCATGTAAGAGGCTTATTTGTTATTAATATGCATCACACATGTGGCAGAAAGTATACATTATCTATATATGTTTTGCTTGTATGTCCTTTTTAAAATCCTTCAGTACAGAGCAATGAAGTCAGAATACAGCATTCTGTTCTTTTGAATGACATTTGCAGCTCTTAATAAACAAAATTTAGCTCCTTTCCACTTACAGTTAAATAATTGACACGACCTGAAAAGTCTTATCTGATTTAACTGTAATATTTAGATAAGAGTTTATCAAGGCTTAATTAAATGAGTGAAATTGTATGATAAAATATATAACATAATTAAATATTTTGTGTTCTATTTATTATTATTATCTTCTTGATTTATTTTTAGAATGGTGCACAGCATTATATTTTCTACCTTCTGAATATAGTAATAATGAGTTGTAGTAATTCAAAAACCTTTTTCTTAAGCCAATGTTTTAACATAACTGTGTTGAGTAATATTTTAATGGACCTGATACATCATTTGGAACATAAGGAGAGAGACAGAGAGAGAGAGAGAGAGAGAGAGAGAGAGAGAGAGAGAGAGAGAGAGAGAGAGAGAGAGAGAGAGAGAGAGAGAGAGAGAGGAGGGAGGGAGGGAGGGAGGGAGGGAGAGAGAAAGAGAGAGAGATTTGCTTTTATATTTTTAATTGCTAGGGACATTTTGGAGGTTCTATTTTTATCAGCATCACAACTCTGAATTGCTGAATAATTTGCAATAATTTGCCTTCATTTGTAATTTGCAATTAAGTCATAAGGTCTGAAGGGAGGTCAATACAAAGGGCTTTTATGAATATATATGATCCTGGAGCTAAATATTGTGAGCTCTGAGTGTACAAAGTAATCTTATTCAAAAATAGTAAAAGTCAGAGCCATGTTCTTCCAGCTTTTGGTTATAAAACTAAGCCTTTAAAAAAACCTTTCAATTGAGATTATTATTTAATTATTAAATACATGTTTAGTAAAATAAACCATTTTAGATAAATCTATGTTAAGTTTTAATTTACAAAATTAATAAGTTAAAGGAGGTTAATGTTACATAAATAAAAAATTATGAGCATAAAGAAATGACAAAAAAAATTGTGATTCTGATAAGAAAAGAGTGGGTGTATAAGTGTTTTTGTTCAGTGCGAAAATGGCTGAGATGTCCAATGTAGATCAGCAATTCTTATTAGCACCAAAACTAACAAAACGAGGAGGTTAAAATAAACTCTAAAATAAACTTGTCATGAAAGATGTCAAATAACAAGAAAATTGACTTAGTGTTGTAACACTCTTTCCTGTTAGCCAATTAAAAGTGCAAAGATTGCAAGTCAGTTTCCAAACAAGAATCTCATTAATATTATTATAAGATATCATAATCACTCTTTCAATAGCACTTAAGAGAGCAATTATGTGTGGGATAGAAGGAGGACTTTGCCGTAGACAACTATTGCCAACATGCAAGGGGCCAGAATAGGAGAGAAAATAAATGACTTCTTGCTGGCTCTTGTCCCATCGGCTCCGTCTCCTTGCAACCAGTGGGAGAGAAAATACAATAATACTGGCAAGAAGCCCATATTTTGGTATAATAAAATAATCATACAGCTGAAGGGCAAAGATGCACAACTTTTTTAGTCAGAAGTCTTTAAATGGCCTGCAGAAGGTCATCTTCCAAACATAGTACATAAAGCCATGGCAGAAAATTTATTTTATCGCCTTCCATTTATAATTAAATTTAATCAGAATGAATATTAAGGTCACATTCTACTTATTTTATTATTCTTTCACATTAACAATTGCAGCTGGGTAATAATTTCTGATGAACTCAGGGATCTGCAGCCAAGGTTTTAAGAGGCTACCACCATGGAGGCTCCAATGTGCACTCATAATCAGGGCATCTTTCATACTCACTTGAGGCCCTATAACAATGCTGCCATGAAATACATGCTTTGTTGATGATATTTATAAGAGCATCAATAATCAACTAAAGGCAGATCTCATATCTTGGAAACAGTTGTTTTGATTTCATCAGTGATGAACAATTAAAAATGTCAGAACCCCTCCCCACAACCACCACTCTTCATTAATCTTGCCTTTAGTTCCCCCCCCCAAAAAAACCCATCTTAATAAACATTTCAGATGTTGATATGGTGGGAGATTTTGTGCAACTGTGTGCCCTGAAGAACATATGCTTTATCCTATGCTTATCATGACACCATCCAGGTTTAAAGCCATTTTTGCAATATTGTCTTGTGACAGCAATATGGGTTTTTATTCTAGACTTCCTATTACGTTTCTGCCACATAAATAATAAGCGATGTTTCAAGGAATAATGGTACTCTCATATTATAAATATATAAAATATTTAATATATTAAAATATTAAAATATATTTATATAAAAATATATAAAATATAATATAAAAATATTTTCATGTTGAGTGAAACTTAGTGCACCCAAGTAAATTATGATTGGAAAAAAATGTGGATTATTTTAAATTTAATTAAAGAGGCTTAGATAAGAACAGAAGAACTAAACTGTAATTGTGTCACAGAGATATAAATAAATGTGACCATGTAAGAGGCTTATTTGTTATTAATATGCATCACACATGTGGCAGAAAGTATACATTATCTATATATGTTTTGCTTGTATGTCCTTTGCTTGATTTTTAGAGTGACATTGTCAACATTTTACTATCTTGATTCTTGAAATTATACTATATCCAAAAAGCTGATTGCCAAAATATATTGGACGTATAGCCACTGGATTTTTTAAAACCAACATTTGATAAAATGCATACAACAAAGTTGTGCTGAAGAAGATATAGCATCTATAGGAAGAGACATCAAGCTGGGTGTGAGATAAAGTGAGCAGAAGGACTTGTATGATTAGAATGATTGCTTGTGTGAATAGAAGTTCTAGACTTCAACTGTGGTTATGTTAAAATAAATGGCTTTGGTTTTGTTTTCCTAAAATATTGACTTTGTTCATATTGGAAAACAAGTAACATTATGACCTCTTCTTATAAAAACTGGAAGCTTTTATTTTAGTCCAGACCAGGGGTGGGTTCCTCCTGGTTTGGACCGGTTTTCCCGAACTGGTAGCGGCCCACTGGTGATGTCATGATGACGTCACTGAACCGGATAGGTCGGTGCCGGTCCGTGGGAGCTGCCATCTTTTTTTTTTGAATTTTTTTTGAATTTTTTTTATTTTTTATTTTTTTTCCTTCTGAGCATGCGCAGAAGCCGACTTCCTGCACTGTGCATGTGGTCACCATCTTTTTTTCAGCTTTGTTTTTTTCCAGATTTTCTGTTACTGCGCATGCACGCGCGCGCAAAGCACGTGCACGCCCACGAGGCACTCCCACGTGGCACGGGAGGGAGCGAACCGGCAGCGAGGTAAGTTGGAACCTACCCCTGGTCCAGACACAACAGAAAATCTGGACTAGTATAACATATACAGTCACAAATTTTATAGTTGACCTCAAAAACAAGTTGAATTAAATATGTTCTACGCATGATTGAAAGGCACTTCTTTTGGGGTATAACAAGTTACCCTTTTCCTCTTCCCCCCTTTCCCCCCCAGATTATTTTGAATATTCTTCTGATACTCAAAAATAGAATGTATTATTTGTTAAATTTATTTGCCGTCTATCTCACCATGGGGCTATTTCAGGTGGCTTTAAACAATAAAAAAAAAGAAATGTAAAGAAGTGTAAACTCAACAGTAGTAAAATAATGAAATAATAGAATAAAACAATGAAAAAGAAAACAATGATACAGCGATATGAGGGATTAAGGGGAGGTGGGGTTTGCCATCAATCTAGTAGCCACTTCCAGTGATGTCATTCCCCATTGGGTCCAACCAACCGGCAGAACCAGAACTTCAAGCTCTTATAGAAGGACAGGAGGGGGGAGGCAGATCTGTCTAGGATGACTGCAGGGCACAATAGCTAAAAAGAAGATAAGGGTGTTCTTTGTATCCAAATCAGTATTCAAAGCTAGACCACGTAGAACATTTATCAGAAATCTACTTTTGAAACATTGAAAGTAGTCCCTCTTTTGAGAGTGTATTGTCAAAGCACAATATGTGAATTCTGCTAAAGTAATCCATAGCTGAAATATTCAGTGAAATCTATGAAATAAGTACATTCTGCAGATGCTCAGACTAAGCTTATTATGGATTGTCATGAATAAATTAATGAAAAGGGAAAGCTACATTTGTCACAATAATTGAACAAAACATTTAGAAGTACATTATTCATAATGGTTTATTGCTTTGGCCATCTGGGCTTTTGCCTTTTTCAACTGCTAACCTCAATTATATAAAGATCAAGTAATTTCTTAGGACTTGATCTAATACCTAATGAAGTTAATAGGAGCACAATCATATTAAAGAGCTAATTCAATAAGTAAAAAGAAATGATAAAAGCACATAGCAAAAGAAAAATGTAAAACACTCTCAGTTAGGAAATGAAGAACCTGTGGCTTTACAGGCTAATAAACTGCAGCCCCTATGTCCATGACCAGCACTGAGACTGGATGGGAGTTGTAGTCATGTAATACCTCATATCCTTTAGTTAAATACTGGGAGAAAATTAATCACTGAAAGCTAATTAATTCTGTTTACTTGTTGTGTTTCCTTATCACAACAGATGTATACATTGAAATTGCAGACAAAACTACAAAGTACAATTTTTATTTTAGGAATATTTCTCTTCAACTTTGTTATGTTAATTAATTGTTGTAAGTTTGGTCTAGTGTTAAAATGGGCAGGCAGCAATCAATCTTTTTTGAAATTCCCATAACATGTTCCTGATTTTTATTTCGGGTGTAATTCTGGGGCATGGAAATAAGAAGCAAAATTAGTGCATTAAGCATTCTTTGCAAAAACCCATTTCAAAATGTTAGCTCCTGCTGCAGATACTATTAACATGCCTTTTTACAAAAATGCATCTGGACTAGTCTTTAATTTCTGTTCTCTTTTAGGTGTTACATTTCAAATCAGGTTTTCAAACAGTAGCCCTCTTAGATAATGATAATTATATATTTATTTATGAGCCATGGTGGCACAGAGGTTAGAATGCAGTACTGCAGGCTACTTCTGCTGCCTGCCGGCTGCCTGCAATTTGGCAGTTCGAATCTCACCAGGCTCAAGGTTGACTCAGCCTTCTATTCTTCCAAGGTTGGTAAAATGAGGACCCAGATTGTTGGGGGCAATATGCTGACTTGTAAACCGCTTAGAGAGGGCTATAAGCAGGGGTGAAATGCTCCTGGTTCGGGTGTGCCTGCCGGTTGTCAGAGAGCCAGTAGCGACGGCAGCGCTAGGCTTCGCCCATCCGCCCAGATGTTGCCATTTGGGTTCTTTTACCCTCTGCGCATACGCAAAGCGTTTTGCACATGCGCAGAGGGTAAAAGAACCCAAATGGCGGCGTCCGGGCAGGTGGGTGAAGCCTAGCGCTGCCGTCGTTACTGGCTCTCTGACGACCGGCAAGTACGCCCGAACAGGAGCATTTTAGCCCTGGCTATAAGCACTGTGTAGTGGTATATAAGTCTAAGTGCTATTGCTATTTAAGCTACATGACATACATTTTTTCTTGGGAAAATAATTAATAGTTTATCCTTCTTTTCAATTTTTTGAATTTTCCTTTCTTCCTTCTGATCTTTTCATTCACACACAAATATAAACTTTTCAAATGTTTTCCTCAATTACATATCCTCATATATATTTACATTCCTTGCACATTAGTAATAACCTAACAACTGTAGATTTATGGCATACAGTTTTATTGTAGCTAGCTCCAGTCCAAGCTTTTTCACTGGTATTTGAAATACTGTACCATTATATACATTATATACACACACAGATTTTTAAGGTGTCAAGGTACATTGATTCTAGGGAGAAATAAATTAGTGGTAAAACTCATGCTAGCTATTTCAACTGAGATTGATAATGTATCTTACCTGATACTCTTGGAAACAATTCCAGTGCTTTGAAAACCACAATGAACTAAATGGACTATTGGCTGGTTTAAATGCAGTTTCTTATGTACCTGAAAATGTGGCTTTCAGAACTAGTAACTCTAGAGGTCTATTTCAAAGATTAATTTAAAATGTATAGTTTTTTTGGGAAGCACTCCAGATATATAGTAATCATTCTACCATTAAAGAGGCCAATCTACCACCAGGTCCCCTAAATTGATATAGACCAGGTAAATTTATGTTGAGGCCATCATCAAGTTACAAACTTATGGTTCTAAAGGTTTAAACCAGAAGTTTAAATTTATCCCAAAATGAACAGGCAACTCATGTAATATATCTATACTGTATATAATAGATATAAAATATTTCTGACATTATAACTCAAAACATTAAACTATATCTTTATGTAAAATGACTTGTTTACATAAAATCCCTCTTCATTTTTTATGTAATGCCTTTCATTCTATCTTCTAGTGCAACTAAGCAATCATTAGCCTAAACATTTCCAATTAAAACATAATATATTCTTTTCTTGCTTACCAAAGTATCTATCATTTCATTGCTTTGATCTGCTGTTTCCCCTGTACTGTATGTGAGACTGTAAATTCTGTGGACTAGAATTTTCTCATCTTACACTCAAGAAAGCAACATGCCTATGGATGTTTCTATGTGGAGTTATGACTAACTCATTGTACTAAACACAGGTCACCTAACAATAGAAGTGAACTCCTTGTTGCTTGTGTGACTTCTTTATAAAATAGGCTCTTGGGTAGTGGGTTTTCTCTTAGTAGTTAGGATATATTTAGGATAAGGAACAGTTGATGTGTTGCAAACACTGCATGCTAAGACCCAGTTAAATTTCCTGTGATTTAGATTTCACTTTTATGGATGCGATAATGATATTCATTGGATAGTGGCTGCTTATAATGGCAATTTTTGTGATGCAGAAAATTTAAATCCAGCATAATATATATATATA
>QLTV01000988.1:1821521-1842479 GCA_003457575.1 Thermophis baileyi
GTGCGCACATGTATATGTATATGTATATGTATATGTATATGTATATGTATATGTATATGTATATGTATATGTATATGTATATGTATATGTTTATGTTTATGTATATGTATATGTTTATGTATATGTATATGTATATGTATATGTATATGTATATGTATATGTATATGTATATGTATATGTATATGTATATGTATATGTATATGTATATGTATATGTATATGTATATGTATATGTATATGTATATGTATATGTATATGTATATGTATATGTATATGTATATATATATATCTTCAAATATCTGGGAAAAGGGAATATTTAAAATGAACTTCCATGGCAAGGCTCCCAAGATGGCAAGGCATTAATCACTCTGTTGCTGAAATCGTATTTCCTGCAATCGAGTATAGAGCGGTTCACTTTGAGTTTGTATCTGTTGTGTGCTCGTGTATTGTGGTTGAAGCTGAAGTAGTTGTTGACAAGTAGGACATTGTAGCAGATAATTTTATGAACTATGCTGACTCATACTGATATATAATATCATATATATATATATATATATATATATGTGTGTGTGTGTGTGTGTGTGTGTGTGTGTGTGTATGTATGTTCCAGCATAACTCTGGAACGCCTCGAGCAATTTCAACCAAACTTGGTACACATATGACACTATCTGGCGACAAATACTGTGGGGGTAAGACACCTCTAGCACCCCTAGGGGTGACCTTTCAGAACAACGGTCGTGTTCTGTACACTGAGTGTTATGTTCTAACTGTTTCAACTGTGTTGCATGGTTCCAACCAGGTCCAGCGTTTGAGCGGGAAAAAGCTCAAACGCTATTGGCTGGTCTGTCTGACAGCTCCCTATAAAAGGGCAAGCTGTCAGACTGCTCTTTGCTGGTTGCTTACACAAGAGCTGAAATAAAGAGCTGCTTTGGAAGTCTGTCTCCTGTCATCTCTCCCCACCATCTAACAATTTCCTTTTTACATATATATATATATATAATATGATATATATATATCATAATGATATATAATTCATACTGAGTTGGTGCTAAACGTTGCTGATATCTCAGTTCTTTATATTACCATTGTAAATTATCCAAATCATGAGCTGGGGAGTATATGAGCATTGTAAGTAAATAATAAATATAATGGAAGAGACTGCCATTTCATGGATAAATGTTTGGTTTCCAGCATTATCAGCTTTAGTACATTAAAAAGTGTCATCTTCCCATTTACTTAGACAGTCAAAACTAAACTAAACTTTTGCAAAAACGATGTCATTATTGCAAAAATATGAAGTGAGTCAGTTTGAATTGTCAGAATGTGACAATTCAAAAGGCCTAAATCTCATAGGCTGGCATATCCCTTAGTGAATTTGTTTATTCATAGTACAGAATGCAGACTTTAAAATATCCTAATATTACCGTAGAGAGTTATAGTTCCTGTTATGCAATCACTTAAAAAGCTGTTGCATCTATATCTGGACACTATGCCTTTTGAATAACAACTTTAAAAAAAACCCATAGGTGAAGAATCTGCATGCATGCAGTCCCATCCACCTCTATCTACTTAAGCAACAATAGCTAATGATAGTATAATGGAAACTGTAGTGAAACAGCATTTGAAAAGGCATAGGTTCCCTACTCCTACACTTAAACTACTTTAGATATCTAATAGATACCCTAATTCTAATTGGATTTATTAAATTTATAAGTCAATTGCACTGCTACAGATACCACATGACAAAATGTTAAGCAAAAGTATATGACTTTTGATTTGATTTTTATTCTGATATAATTTAAACATCTTGTTTTTCTTCAGATTGGTTAAAGTTACAGAACAAATGAAATACCTTGTAGAAGTATTATTGACTTTGAAATATGTAAAAATAGTGGCCAAAATGTGACCATGGTGGATGCTGATGGCATTTCAGTTTCAGAAACGTTTCTCAGCTGCAGGCCTTTCCATTATATGAAACAATTACCAAGAAATAATATACCAAAATAAAGCAATATTACTTTAAGAATAGTGTTCCACATAAGTATGCATGGTGCATCTGTTTTACTCTCCTTCAAACTCCCTAGATACTGTAATAGTCAAGGAAGCATCTGAAAAAAATAGCAATGTTAAATTAAAAACTGATTTTTTTTAAAGAATAGTGTTATTAAGCTCTATAATCTTCCAATCATATGAAAAGTATTCTTTTTATACCTAGCCAAAATCTATCTACTTATCATACAGAATATTCAATATTGTATTTCTGTACAAGTGTGAAAAACTCATATGTGCTGAGTTGGGTGGGAGGAAATCATTAGGAACTCTGTGGTCAGATCTGTTGTGTTATGGAACAGGAAAGGAGGAAAAAAAATCAGACCTTCAATATACAACTGATCCTTTTGCTACAAAACCCAGCTACAATACTTCTTCCATCACAGCAGGTAGGTTCAAGAATCCAAAGAAGTTTAATACGGAATTGCAGGCCTTTTTTAGCATCCATAACAATTGTAAGATCAGATATTACAGGGTGAAAAATAAATAGAAGGAAAGAAGGTGAAAGTGGGAGTAGTTGCAGACATAACTGTCAGTTTCTCATGGTGCTGACCATAAGGAAAAATGAACAGAGACTGCTTCTCTTCAAAATAAACTTTGTGGTTCACATTTAACACAATATTTGGTTTTCAGTCTGAGAGCAATTAATAAGCCATTAGAATAGAATAGAATAGAATAGAATAGAATAGAATAGAATAGAATAGAATAGAATAGAATCTGGAAGCGACCTTGGACGTCTTCTAATCCAGCCCCCTGCTCAAGCAGGAGAACCTAGACAATCTCAGACAAGTGACTGTCCAGTCTGTTCTTAAAAACCTCCCGTGATGGAGCACCCACGATTTCTGAAGTAAAGCTGTTCCACTGGTTAATTGTCCTTACTGTTTGGAAGTTTCTCCTTAATTCCAGGTTGCTTCTCTCTTTGATCAGTTTCCAACCATTATTTCTTGTCCTGCCCTCTGGTGCTTTGGAGAATAATTTGACTCTCTCTTCTTTGTCGTAGCCCCTAAAATACTGAAATACTGCTATCATGTCACCCCAATTCTTCTTTTCTTTAGACTAGCCAGACCCAAAACCTGCAGCCATTTTTCAAATGGTTTAGTCTCCAGGCCTTTGATCATCTTAGTTGCTCTTCTCTGAACTTTTTCCAAAGTCTCAACATCTTTTTTGTAGTATGATGACCAAAACTGGTTGTGGTATACCAGGTGTGGTCTTACGAGGGTTTTGTAAAGCGGCACTAATACTTCACGTGATCTTGATTCTATGTTTATACAACCCAGGATTGTATTAGCTTTTTTGCCGGCGGCTGCACATTTCTGGCTCATATTCAAATGATCATCCATAGAAAATAATGCATAGAAAATATGTAGGATTCTGGAGAAGGCCTTCCCTGTGGCTGCACTTCTCTTGTGGAATTGCATTCCTTCCAGAATTTATATCCCCCCAATCCTGCAGGTCTGTGGTAAAGCAGTGAAGTCCTGAGTAATTTGTAACCCAGATTCTTGTTACATGTCATTGTTTGTTCCCAGATGCAAAAGTTGATAAAGCAAATGACAAACAAGGAAGCCTGTAAAAAATATAGCATCGGTTGGAGATGCTATTCTTCAGCGTTAGTGTTGTTTCCAGTCACTATATGATTAGCTTCAAGTGAGCACAGGATGAATCAACCATTAAGAACACAGCTAGGTATTTTATGAGACTGATTTTAAATTACTAATAATATAGTGTAATATAACTCAGTTTTCATAAGCATGTCTGTCTAATTTGTAAATACTTTATTTTATTCAAATAATAATGTGTTCTTTCTCTTGGAACTAGAAGTCTTCCCTTTATTACTGGTTTTATTTTTATGACAACCCAGGAAGGCTGAGAAG
This sequence comes from Thermophis baileyi, assembly GCA_003457575.1. NCBI lineage: Eukaryota > Metazoa > Chordata > Lepidosauria > Squamata > Dipsadidae > Thermophis > Thermophis baileyi. The sequence continues at coordinate 1,825,441 of QLTV01000988.1, forward strand.
GAATAACTAGCCCACCTCCATCTAATGAAGAACTTGAAGGGAAAGCATTTCCTTATCTCAGGCAGCAAATGTCTGGAGCCAGCTTCACCTTTATATCTGTGAGTGAGCTTGAGTGTTTCTATGCATTTTTAATGTTCCAATCCCAGTGTGTTTTATGCCAGAACTTGTGAAGTGATTTGTGTATGCATTTTTTAAATGTTTTCTCTCCTAAGCTAAAAGTTAATCTTTTGCTACCAGGAAAGTATAGAATGTCTGCACTAAAATATATAGTTTAAATATTTCTGAACTATTGCTGTAACATACATTTCAGAACAAAAGAGGGAGAGAGAGGGAAACCATCAAGCTTTGGAGACAATAGTAGATATTTTCTACAGCTTACTAAACTTTTATTCTGCCCTGTTACTGAATTAGATGAATTGATAATTGTACTTTGATGTTGTAAAGGATCAATATAAAATCACATAAAAGTCTTGATAGGGCACCAAATCAATGAGATGCCTGGATTAATCTCCATATTTTTACTGAATAATATGATACAAAATGTAACGAAAGAAATTTGAATTTTGATTAGGGATTTTGAGCAATTATTCATTTAGGCATACATATATTCATTTAAACTAGACAAGGGTAATATTGTTCAATTCCCTTTTACTATGTTTTTGAACAACTTTCTTTTTAACTTTAAAATGGTCTTAACCTTGATATCACTGCAATATGAAAATATAATGACTTTTTCTCAAACTACTCAGTGAAGGGTGAAAGGTATGCAATTTTATGTTGTCATACAATTAATGATATGGTAAAAAGATATAGCCACTCGAATGCATTGATATTCTCCATTATTTCAGTTTTCATTCTGTGCTATGTAATTAATTAACTTCAAAAAATGGAAAATTGCAATAACTTTCAGACAAAATTATATTATTTCAAAATGCAGTTACTTAAAACTAGATGAGGAAACTAATAATATTAATATGGCTGTTTTTATAAGGAAGGATAGTGGGAAAATTTCCAATTTCTTCAAGATTTGATTGGCTGATTATGTGTTGTCAAATTAGTGTTGACTCTTAGCGACCACAGAGATAGATAGATAGATAGATAGATAGATAGATAGACAGATAGATGATAGATAGATAGATAGATAGATAGATAGATAGATAGATAGATAGATAGATAGATAGATAGATAGATAGATAGATAGATAATAGATGGATGGATGGATGGATGGAGAGAGAGAGAGAGATGATAGATGAGAGAGAGAGAGAGATGATAGATGATAGATGATAGATAGATAGATAGATAGATAGATGATTAGATGATATTAGATTAGATTAGATTAGATTAGATTGATGAGAGAGAGAGAGAGAGAGAGAGAGAGAGAGAGAGAGAGAGAGAGAGAGAAGATAGATACACAGAGAGAGCACACTGCCGCCAGCAGGTAACTCTCTGAGGTTAGATCAGATCTCTCTCTCTCTCTCTTGTACGCACGTACACACACAAAGAAAGCATGGGCAACAGCAGCGGCGCCTTCTCCCTTCCAAAACATGCCAGGGCGGCACCAGAATCAGGCAAAGGCAGCAATCCAATCAAAACTCTGATAGATAGATAGATAGATGATAGATGAGAGAGAGAGAGAGAGAGATAAGATATAGATAGATAGATAGATAGATAGATAGATAGATAGATAGATAGATAGATAGATAGATAGATAGATAGATAGATAGATAGATAGATAAAGATGTGTGTGTGTGTGTGTGTGTGTGTGTGAGAGAGAGAGAGAGAGAATTGGAAGTATACAATTCAACTTGGAATTGAAGCAGAAGGTGCCATATATATAAAAATCACAGTCACAACCACAAACATGTACACAAGTCCCAAAACTAGATAAAGAACACTATATCTATTCATTTATATATTAATGAAAATGATCCAAAATCACAACTTCTGAAGGCAAGTATCAGATCCCTATCGTGATACTGCCATTTCTGTGGGGAGGGATCATTTATAAATGGATCATTTATTCACTTATTATCCTCTTCCTGTTTCCTACATATCCTGTAATCCCTTAGTTTATAACCCTAGCTCTGACACCTATCTGCCCTGTGCTTTGATTTACCTTTGGGGAATGTGTAAGGGGGAAGGGCCATATGTTTGGTCTCAGTTCTGAAGCCTCCTGAAAGAAGCGCCTGGGAACAGTCCCTTATCTCCTTCCCAGTTTTCACAACATCTTCGCACCTGTGGATTGGCTCATTCAACATCGGACTGAGGGGAGGGGTTTCTAACTCCTTTATCCTAACAGAATTGCCTAAGGGGATCTCTAAGGGGACCTTAGAGCCTGCTTTGCTTTTGTCTTGCAATCACTTCCTTTCAATAAAAGTTTCCTTTTGAAATTCTGCTATTTCAAGAGTTTGTGCTTCCTTGAATGAGGAGGAGAGGCAGGACCTTACAGCAAGCCTTTCCACTGGTTAATTTGTCTCACTGTTAGACAATTTCTCCGTAGTTCTAGGTTGTTTCTCTCCTTGATTAGTTTCCATCCATTGTTTTTTGTCCTGCCTTCTGGTGCTTTGGAAAATAAATTAACCCCTTCTTTGTGGCAGTCCCTCAAATATTGAAACACTGCTATCATGTCACCCCAGTCTTCTTTTCACTAGACTAGACAAGCTCCCTAATCATCTTTGTTGCTCTTTTCTGCACTTTTTCCAGAGTCTCTACACTTTTTTATAATATGGTGACCTAAATTGGATACAAGTGTGGTCTTACTAAAGTTTTATAAAGTAGTACTAATACTTCAAGTGATCTTGATCCTATCCCTCTGTTAATGCAACCTAGGATTGTGTTGGCTTCTTTGTCTGCTGCCACACACTGCTGGCTTATATTTAAGTATTATATCTTAAAACCAAGACCATCTATAGTCCTTAAAATATACCCCATGTGGTACTGAATAGCTTTAATAACAGAGAAGATGGGAAATAAACATTAATTTGTAAAATGTTTCAATGACCTAAGTCCAGGTTAATAGCTAAGGCTGGAAGAATTAAGATGTAAAGATGTTGAGTCCTGCTACCCTGTTAATAGGGATAGCTGGCAATGCTAATGAATTATAAATATCAAATTTTAACTATTCATACTTCCAGGTCCCTTACTTTATTAAAGACATTATTATTATTATACTTTATTCATTAAAATATGAAACTCAGTCAACTGAACATTCAAAAATGCATCACAAATGCCATTGACTGGTGCTAATGGTTGATACGAATTGCTGCCAGCGTCCTAGGTATCAACCAAGTACCTTTTTAAGATGTACCATGTTCCGAGTAGTGCAGTTTTTTGCAATTCCACTGTTGTTATTGCAGGAAGCTGCAATTTGTTGATGTATTTTATAAAATTCGTGGACATGGTACCAAGTGCCCCGATGACAGTGGGTATTACTGTTACATGTTTCATCCATAATTGCGTAGTTTTGATGGCCAGGTCACGATATTTCGTGATTTTTTCCAGTTCTTTTTCTTCGACTCTGGTGTCTCCTGTTACAGCGATATCAATAAATCGTTTCGGTTTTCGACAACTGTGATATCTGGTGTGTTGTGTTCCAAATGACGATCCGTCTGTATTTGTAAGTCTCACAGGATCTTCATCTTCTCATTTTCAATAACTATTTCCACTTTATGTTCCCATGACATTTTGGATACAGGTAAGTTGTATTTTTTACATAATGACCAGTGGATTAATTTAGCAACTCGGTCGTGTCTAGCTTTGTAATCAGTTTATGCGATTTTGCTGCATTCACATATTAAATGTGAAACAGCTTCGACTTTGTTGTTGCAAAGTCGGCAGTTTGGATTGTCGGTGGATTTTTGTATCTTCGCTTTCATGGCATTAGTTTGTAGTGCTTGTTCTTGAGCAGCCAGTATTAAACCTTCCGTTTCTTTCTTGATGGTTCCCATCTTAAGCCATGCCCATGTCAAGTTGTTATCACATTTTTCTTCAATGTTTTTCAAGTGCTGTCCATGCAAAGCTTTGGTTTTCCATCTATTTAATCTGTCATCCAGTGGAGACATGATAGCAGTGTTCCAATACTTGAGGGGCTGCCACAGAGAGGAGGGGGTCAGGCTGTTTTCCAAGGCACCAGAATGTCAGACAAGGAATAATGGATGGAAACTGACCAAGGAGAGATTCAGCCTGGAGATAAGGAGAAACTTTCTGACGGGAGGCAAGCTGTTCCACTCATTAATTGTTTTAACTGTCGGGAGATTTCTCCTTAGTTCTAGATTGCTTCTCTCCTTGATTAGTTTCCACCCATTGCTTCTTGTCCTGCCTTCGGGTGCTTTGGAAAATAAATTGACCCCCTCTTCTTTGTGGCAGTCCCTCAAATATTGAAACACTGCTATCATGTCAGCCCAGTCTTCTTTTCACTAGACTAGACAAGCTCCCTAATCATCTTTGTTTTTATAATGATGATGATGATGATGATGATGATGATGATGATGATTAGTTTCCATCCATTGTTTTTTGTCCTGTCTTTTCCTGCTTTGGAAAATAAATTGACCCCCTCTTCTTTGTGGCAGTCCCTCAAATATTGAAACACTGCTATCATGTCAGCCCAGTCTTCTTTTCACTAGACTAGACAAGCTCCCTAATCATCTTTGTTGCTCTTTTCTGCACTTTTTAATAATAATAATAATAATAATAATAATAATAATAATAATAATAATTGTTTTGTTGTTGTTGTTGTTTAATGTATGATGAGAACATGACAAAAGAGAAGTAAACATACAGTATATACACAATCCACATGATTTTATAGAAAACTCTTTTGGTGGTATGGCAGTCACCTCATAACTGGATGTCCAATTCAGCTATCCAGGTGATCACCTTTAGCATTGCTTCATGCAGATCTTCTAGGGAACCAGAGAACACACATCATGGGCAATATTGCACAATATATTTAATAGTTTGCATATCAACACCACAATCACAACAAGGGAAATCCTTCCACGAATACAGGGCAGAGGCATTTCTTGCAGTATCACACCTAATTCCATTCAATTTTGACTAGACAGAGCAAGGCAAGTCAAAAGGGATCACTAATGGTCAGGCCACAAGAAGGTACCTTGGACTATACCTCTCACCAGGCATTCTTAGATTTAAATCCTGCTGGTCTACAGGATTTGAATCTTGTGATGGGCTTGTGCATTGACCTGGTGAACAGGGAGGACCTTGTTGTTCAGCATCCTTGACCACAGCCGAACAAAAGCTTGTTGTCTTTTAACTGGGGCAGTATGATATTGCTAAGTACTGGTAACCTGTGCACAGGAGTGGGATGCAATGATACACATTACACAGATGATACACATTGTCTGGCAGAGTTGTATATCAACCATTTGGATGTGAGCACTGTTAAGCCACACGCTGGCAGAATATTCAGCTATGTAATAAACCAAAGCCAAGATTGTAATTCATCGGGTTTTAAGATCAGCACCCCAGGTTGTTCCAACAAGTCTGATCAGTAAATTATTGTGGCTTTTCAATTTTGCAGCTGTTTTTTCCAGGTGTTGTCGGAAGGTTAGTGATCTGTCCAGTGTTACTCCCAAGTACTTCGGAGAGTTATTACATTGTAAAATACAACTCTGGAACTTTACTAAAGGCTGAAGGCTGCTGAGGTGGGATATGAAAGACCGGTAGTTCTTTTTAGAACATCATCCTGCTATGTTTCAGGAAATCAGGGATTCACCTGTTAAAAGCTTGGTGGTCATTCAATCAATTTTAATCACTGTTGCCATCCCTTAAAACTGAGAAAAAAGCTTTAGGTAATCCATCTGAAGCATGCAGAGATTGATCTGTTGTGCCCAGGTCTGATAGCTGATCTTCATTCTTGAGAGTTTGATTAGAGACTTAGGTCATACAGTTGTTTTTGGATAACTTGCTCTGATAATTTGTGAAGTGTGGAAATTCTGACTGCTTCTATCCTTGCAGCTCCTATTGATCTAACTTGTAAAATGTTTCTCATCATTGACTAATTTAGTCTACATTCTTCACATCCCTCTACTAATAGTAGGGGTCAAAAGTGGGTCATGGAGTGAATAAATAGAATGTCTAGAGTAGTCTGTCTTACCCAGACCTCAATTTATGCTTCATGTTTAAGAAGTTTAAAAGCTAATGTTTCCTTGTTCTTTTTGAGGAGTTAGGATCTAGTAAAACAGAACTAACCTCTGACACTAATTCAGTATTGCACTCCTATCATCAAATAACCAAGAATATATAGAAGGTGAAATATCAAATAGGGATAGTAGAACCAAATTTAAATCTAAGTTCTGATTCAGTTGTAATTGTGTAGGTGTAAAGGTGAAATTAATTGAAGCCAGTATAACCTTCTGAAATAACACTTGACCTTCTTCATGGAATATTGTCTTAGAACTAAAGAACGTTCTGAAGCAGGGAAGCTAATCATAGTGGAGACATGGTTGGACCACTTTCAATCTCTATTATGGTGACTACATGTCATCCAAGCACTTGGCTCTCTAGGGCTAAATATTTACCTCATGTGTGGTAATAGCCTCATGTGTGTATTTCTAAAAAAAAAAACAAAAAACACTTAAGCTCACTATGCAATTAAGCACTGCGCCACCAGGACTCTTTAGATCTACAAAATCCAACAAACTGTCAAACTATCTTCAAGATGGCTTTATGCCACCCTCCTCATTGATTTGAAAGCTATATTGATTCTATACTAATGGCCTGACTATGAACTACATTAGTATCTTCTATAATAAAAATGGTGTAAATTACAATGATTAATCATTGTGCTACAATAAAATGTTTACATATAGGCCTGGTGTATTTCTTCTAATTACTTCTCTGGTGCCATAGCAGACCAAACAAAAGTCAGACAGAGATATATGTTTGTCATCAATTAATGAATTTTAAATTAATTTTCACATAAACCTTAACAACAACAAAAGACTTCCATATTCTTGTGTTAGTGAATAATTGTACAGCTATCCTTTGTATGCTGACTATTCAGCTATCCTATCTTTATATCCCAGGTGCACCTAAGGTGGAATCAGCAAGTATTACAGCATATTGTACCAATGAAAAGTTAGTCATAAATTATGCCAATACTGAAGTGGTAGATATCACCAAAAAGCATATCAGTTGCATGCATAATGGAAAGAGAAGTATCAATGAGCGGGTGAATAAGGTAGAAGATGCTTTTTAATCCTTCTTAACATGGAAAAACCAAATAAAGGATACCATGTGTGCACTAATGCAATAGCTCAATTTGTCAGCTGTAGAGGCAATTATTTTATCACACCTGCTATAAAACTCTTTAAGGCAAATATTAAACATAATGTTTTATAGTGCACAATCAGCTTATTTGAAGTCCCGAGAGCCTTAATTGAGACCAAATTTATGACTGATTCTTTGAATATCCTTCTGTGTTCCAAATGCATTTGCTCACTAAGATAGTAGTTTAATGTAAACTACATGAGACTTCTCTCAACATTAATTATCATAGACAAGTGCACGTTCTTTTGAAAGAAAAACAAAGGAACATATGTAAGGTATTTAGGGGTTTTAGCCCATTTTTTGCTTCAATGAGGTTATAAGAACCTTGTGTTTTATTCAAAATTACAAAGCAATTGGACTTTAGCCTCATATTATAATATAAGCACTCTACATGGAAAGCCTTGTATTCTGGGCTTCCAATGAGGATTCATGGCAAACCAGACATCCATGAAGGAGTGGCAAGGCCTTGCAGAGAAGATTGACAGTGAATTCTGGCCCACAAAAATCTCTACAGAAAAAGGAGAAATCATGAGATTGCCAACATGTACTCTGGAAAGCTGTTTTTTGTGAGTAGACTGTAGGAACTCAGGTTTTTACAGTCAGTTCATGAGTTGATTGGTTGGGACTTGATAAGTTTCAACCAAACCCATACCTGTAATAAAGCGTATAAGGACATAAAGTTTGCCGGGTCTCATTTCTTAATCACTTTTGGAAATTGCTTTTTAACAGCTGTTTAGCTATGAGGAACTTTTTCAATGGCAAGTTTAGAGCACAAGGTGAATCATATAAAAACATGTTATTATTTTTTCTATAGCTTCCCAAATTCTTTGTCACACTATTTTTGCTGTGCCAAGAAACATGACAGTATGTGAAAAGTATTGTTTCACCAATTATTTCCCATGAAACTTGCCATTCTATTGCAATATAGATAAAGGGCCAGAAAGCTTTTTAAGAAACATACCTGGTTGAGGAGAAGAACAACTAAGGAATGCATTCTTAATGGTATTTATTTAGACATATCTATGTAACATTATTTTAATCTGATTTTAGTATTTTAAATCATTAACATGTTTTCCCAATTTGATCCTTTACACGGCAAAAGGGTGGATGTTATTTATTTAAGATTAAATTACCAAGCTGAAATTTAGCTTTTTTTTTTGCATTGCTCAATAAGAAAGTTGCCAGAGGAGTTGCTTAAATTAAATCAAATTGCCTTAATTTCCAAGTCAAGCTAAACTCAAAAGGTTTATATTGCCATCTAGTGGAAACACAAAGAAAGAAAACAAGTTCTTTTATTGGAATAAAGCCCAGAATTGTGTATTTTAGTTGTTAATTTAGATGTAAACTAATAAAATGTAAACATATGTACTGTATATATTCATGGGTAGCCTGAAGACACCCTTTTAATAGTAATTTTACTGAACATTACAATTAAAGAGATAAGAACTAATACAAATTAAAAAGAATAGAAAGAAAAAATAGTGCAGAAAAGAAAAAAAGAAAGAAAAATTAAAAATAAGGGGAAAAAAATTAAAATATAATAAAGGAAAAGAAGAACTATATAAAGAAATGACCCCTCCATAGCAACAATTATAAACCATTTTAATAACATCACCTTTGTGAAAACACAGCAAATGATCTGAGGCAGGGCTCTCCAACCTTGGCAGCTTTAAGAATTGCTGGCTGAGGAATTCTGGGAGTTGAAGTCCACAAGTCTTAAAGTTGCCAAGGTTGGAGACCTAAGAGATCTAAGGGGTAGTTGGTGCTCTTTGAGCCTGGTTGTTTTCTTGCAGACATTTCATTACCCAAACTAGGTAACCTTGTCAGTGCTAGAAACAAAGCTAAGAGGGCACCAAGGATCCCTCATTCTTGTTTTGGAAGACTTATGCCTAGAAAAAAAGGGGGGGGGGAGTCTTAAGTTTTGCCGGTTTAGCTAGGTCATGAGTTAAATATAAAAATTATTAAGACAAACAGTTCTTGTCTTTTGTGATCAGAACATATGTCTAAGAATTTTAAAGAATAAACTGAAGGAGATTCAATTGAGTAGAATTGACTAAAAACAATTTTTCCCCCCTCCTGGATTAGGATTCTTAAATGAAATAGTTTTTAAAGAGAACATAAGAACATTGGATTTAGATAGTTTTATTACATTTGTTTTCAGTTAGTTGCATTGATTGATTGGCCTCTGTTGGCTGCTATTATCCCATGGTTATAAATATGCCTAGCTATTATTGGGAATGATAAACAAGATAGAATTAATTCAATTCAACTGAGAGCTTAATCAGATTAGATACCCTCCAATATAATTAAAAAAAACATATTTTTTTAACCAACCATTTTCATTGAAGAGGTCTGTAGCAACCAAAAAAGCCAACACAATCTTGGGCTGCATTAAGAGAGGAATAGAATCAAGATCATGTGAAGTTCTAGTACTGCTTTACAAAGCCTCAGTAAGACCATATTTGGAATACTACATCCAATTCTAGTCACCACAATATAAAAAAATATGTTGAGATTCTGGAAAGAATGCAGAGAAGAGCAACAAGAATGATTAAGGGGCTGGAGGATAAAACATATGAAGAGCGGTTACAGGAATTGGGTATGTCTACTCTAATGAAAAGAAGGACTAAGGGAGACATGATAGCAGTGTTCCAATATTTGAGGGGCTCCTACAAAGACAACAGGGTCAAACTATTTTCAAAGCACCAAAAGGCAAGACAAGAAACAATGGATGGAAACTAACCAAGAAGAGAAGCAACCTAGAACTAAGGAGAAATTTCCTGACAGAACAATTAATCAATGGAATAGATTGCCTTCAGAAGTTGTGAGTGCTCCATCACTGAAGGCTTTCAAAAAGAGACTGGACAATCATTTATCCGAAATGGTATAGGGTCTCCTGCTCAAGCAGGGGGTTGGACTAGAAGACCTCTAAGGTTCCTTCTAACTCTATTATTCTATGTTCTATGTATAGGTTTCTAGTTATAGTGTTCTATGTAATGATTCCTTTCATTCTAGTTCTTCATCATAGAAACATTAAAGTTATTGAACTTTTATCTAAAGGAATGTAAAAGTTTTGATTCTGTCAAGCTTTAATATATTTTAATCCACTGGTGAGCATATATACTGTATATTCTGAAAAAATCTCACTAATGTCCGTGGACCTAAGTGGATTTCTTATTCCTTAATCCAGTAATTCAAGGCTATATATTACCTTCAGTAATAGTAATTGGGTGTTCCTATTCTTTTAAAAATCTGATGACATTTTCTCCCAAATTATTTACTTTTAAATAGAAAAAATGTTTAAATTCTTTATGGTCTTCCTTCATGGAGTATTGACATAATCCAAGTGTTTTAAATGAATGCAGAACTGGCTTTAGCATGAAAGCACCAGCAGAGCCTAAAAAATAATGACTGCTATTTTTGTTAGTATATTGCCTTTTGGTATAAAATGAGTAGGATATGTTCGTAGTAATGGCAGCCTACACTGCACACACCTCAAAACCCCCAAATATACAGTCAGAAATTATCCATGATAAACAATATAAGACAATATTAAAATTGGGTTTTTTTTAAAAAATATATCTTTATTGGTTTTTCACACTTTACATATTACAATAATTCTTTAAGCAGATCTACAGCCTTTTATATACATTGTTTTTGTATTTATACAATTTATACATTATTTTACAATATTTTCTAATTCTACATCTTCATTCTACATTTTCTCTTCAAATTTCTATCATCAATCCATTTATACCACTTTTCCCATATTTCGTAGTAATCTGAGTTTTTTTGTCCTCTAAGTTCAATAGTTAATTTGTCCATTTCTGTACAATCAAATATTTTCTTGATTATCAAGCTTTGGATGGGTGTATTGGGGTTCCTCCAGCATTGCACATATGCAAATCTAGTAGCTGTTGTAATATGCAAAATCAAATACTTGATGCTTTTATCATATTGTCTTTTGAATATTCCTAATAAAAAGAGTTCTGGGATAAATTCTACTGTTAATCCTATTATTTCTTGTAACCAATTGTGTATCTTTGTCCAATATTTCTTCGCTTCAGGACACGACCATCACGTGTGAAAGAAGGTGCCTTGCTCTTTTTTACATTTCCAACAGATTGAATTTAAATTAGGATATATTTTCGCTAATCTTACCGGGGCCAAGTGCCAGCGATAGAACATTTTGTGCCGATTTTGTTATTTTATAATTTCTATTCCAAATTTGTTCCCAGTCAGCCAAGTGTATGTTATGTCCCACATTTTTCACCCATGCTATCATTGTCCCTTTTACTATGTCTTCAGCCCTATCAAATTGTAACAGATAATTGTATATTTTAGAAATAATTTTGTCTTCTGGGACCTTCAAAAGTTTGTCTAATTGTTGAGTTTCTATCTCAATTCCAATTTCTTCACTATCATTTTTGTATCTTGATTGGAGTTGAAGATAAGGCCACCAATCTATAATTATACCTTGCTTTTCCAAATCCTCTCTACTTTTTAATTTCCCTAATCCATCCAAAATATCTTTATATTTAACCATTCTGCTTGTATCAATCGTATTTGGATAGATCATCGCCTCCATGGTGGACAGCCAATTCGGGATTTTCAAGTAATGTTTTTTCCTTTCCTCCTGCCAAATTTGCATCAATGAATCTCTAATCATATGTCTATGGAAATATTGTTGCGGTTTGTTTCCTTTATCCCATAAAAATTCATGCCATCCCTTTTATAGGTCATGGCCTTCCAGTGTCAATATCTGTCTATTCCTCAAATTAATCCAATCTCTAAGCCAAACCAACAGTACTGCTTTATAGTACAGTCTCCAGTCTGGGAGCCCAAAGCCACCTCTACTTCTACTATCTTGCAGATCAATTAATTTAATTCTCGGCTTCATACCTTGCCATATAAATTTCAAAATAATTTTGTTCAAATCAATAAAAAAAATATCCAATTTTATAGGTATGGTTTGAAAGAGGTATAACAATTTTAGTAGAATATTCATTTTTTATGGTTGCTATCCGACCTAGTAAAGATAATTGCAAGCTTTCCCCACCTTTCTAAATCAATTTTTATTTGTTGCACTAATTTCATATAGTTATTTTCCTTAATTGAAGAACATCTAATGGTCAAATTGACGCCTAAATATTTAATTTTTTTAGTAATTTGTAGTCCCAGTTCTAGGATACTGAAAAGAATACTAGGTCGTACTAAAGAATACTAGGTCGTCAGCAAAGGCCTGTATTTTATACTCTTCTAATTTTAGTTCCTTTAATGTTTGAATTAATCCTATCTAAACATAAATTAAATACGATAGAACAACTAGAACATGCAAAAAATATTAGATTTATGAAGCAATCATTCTTCGAAAATGCAAATAAACCTGGTAGGTGGCTGGCATACAAACTTAAAAAAGAAAAGGAGAACAGAATAATACATCAATTACAAGATGAGACAGGGAAACTACAAAATAATGAAGAAAAGTTAATGGAAATTGCTTCAGAATATTTTGAGAATTTATACAAACAAGACAAAATAGAAACAGATAAAATAAATGAATACCTAAAGGGAGGAAGTATGCCGCCATTAGATGAAGAAGACAAAATAATGTTAAATAGAGAAATAACACTGATGGAATTAAAAGATGCTATCAAAAAGCAAAAAAATAACAAATCTCCTGGACCAGACGGCTTTCCAGGGGGATTCTACAAAAATATAGGAGAATCACTGGGACTACTATTATTAGATCTGTATAATAAAGTTCTATCGAAAGCCAAAATACCAGACTCATGGAGGGAAGCATACATCACCATGATTGTGAAAGAAGGTGCCGATGCAAATCAAATTCACAACTACAGGCCAATTTCATTGTTGAACGCTGACTACAAAATTTTTATGAATATTATGGCAGAAAGAACAAGAGAATATTAAATAAAATTATACATTGGATCAAAATGGCTTTCTCCCAACAAGACAAATTAGAACCAACACAAGAATCGTATTAAACATGTTAAAGTATTATGAGGCTCATCCAGAAAAACAAGTTGGACTTGTTTTCCTGGATGCGCAAAAGGCATTCGACAATGTAAATTGGCAATATATGATTCGGCAAATTAAAAAAATGAAATTTGGAGAAAAATTTAAACAGATGATAGAAACAATATACTCTTCCCAGAAAGCCAAAATACTAATAAATGGGGATACTACTAGGCCATTCCAGATAATGAAAGGAGTCCAGCAGGGATGCCCATTGTCACCTCTACTTTTCATCCTGACATTAGAGATATTATTGAATAAAATCAGATCCAATTCAAACATTAAAGGAACTAAAATTAGAAGAGTATAAAATACAGATGGATGCTGGTAGGCAGATTTTTTTTCTTATTTTCCTCCCCAAAAACTAAGGTGCATCTTATACTCCGGTGCATCTTATAGTCCAAAAAATATGGTAACTTCACTAATAGACATAGATAGAATTGAGCATGTCTTAGATTTTATAGATCTTGTAGATATTATTAACTAGCTTGATTTTAAATCCTCTATTGATAATTATCAATACTAATAAACTTATTTTCCAACAGTTGTTCTATCTTATAAAGCTTAATCAATATATTCTATAAAATATTCAATTATCTATATAATAATTATATACTAATAATACATAATATATAATAATCAATATCAGTTATAGTATGTTTAGTCTCTATAAAATATTTATCTATATTGTGAATATTATAAATGAGTATTAATTCATTCAATATATTTTATACAGAATCAATTACGTTAATATGTCTATGAGTAAGCTTTTAGATATTTTAAATAAATGCAATGCTCAAATAATATATTAATATTTTAAATAACAGGTCAAATAAGTAGAAAGAAAGGGAAGAAGGAATAGTATATATTTAAAAAAAGGAAGGGAGAAAGCATAAATACTTCACCTTAATAAACAATAATTCCACAGCAATCTAATTTATATTCTAACAATTTAATGTTGTTCACCGTCTCTCTCTTCTCGCACACTTGGCGTACTGTAAGTCTCTTATTCTATTCAGGTCCTTTCTTATGTTTAATCTCGATCTCGGCAATTTCTTTTAGCAGTTTCCAGCTCTTACTTACAATCGCTGCTAAGTTCCGTCCGAAGCTTTCTTCTTTGCCATAAAAAATTAGACCACTCACTTGACAATTCTCTCCGCAGCGAATATGGGATTCCACACTTTTAAATCAGGCATATACTGCTTGAATAATTCTGCTTCCAAGTCTCTTGTGGCTAGTTACGGCTTCGGGTCCACCATGTGAAAGTAACATGATCGGACACTTTCACGCTAGATTAAGAAGGGTGCCCTTTGCCTCAGTGCTCACTGCTCTCCACCATGCTGTCGCTCGAGATGCCTCTCTATTTCACCAAGTCCTCCAAACTTTCTGTGCCCAAAAGGTCCCCAAACATGAAATAAAGCAGATTCAAAGGACAGAGGTCGTCCTTCTCCTTCCGCACCACCCAACGTCGCCACCAGAAGTCCAAAATTGGTTTATTTTTTAATTCAAACAAAATCTAAAATAATTAAAAACACAGGGCTATTTTCCCTAGGTAGCTTTTATCTACAGTATATTTATTTTACCAAATATTATGTCACTCATTCAAAGACTATAGGTAACTTACAACAAAATACTTTCTACATTAACTTTTTTGCTAAGAAGATTTATTACATAGCAGAAGAACATTTTTTTCATAGCATTCAACTATTTTTAACATCTTGGTCATGGCATATAATAAGAACTTCAAAAGAATTTTTGTATTAGAATGAATAAGATTTCAGTCTCTGCATGCGCCTAAACCACAGTGCTTAACAAATGCCTATAAACATCTTATCAGATTCTAAAGCTTACATTTTTAAATTATATTTATGGAGATGGTCACCTTTAAGAATTCTGACAGTAAATAATCTGCATACATATCTAGTGGGCAATCCAATTTTGATGTTTTAAAGCTGACTTGGATAAATTATTAGCCCAGAAACAACACAGGGCTTGTATCTTCTTGTACATCCAAGTCATAAACACATATTGATATCACAAATCAAGAAGTCCTCTGTATTTTGTTAAAGTAGTGTGACTTTTTCACAGCTTCTATGTGAGCTGACATAAAGCTGCTGTTATATCATACTACTTTCCAAAGCACCGGAAAGCAGAACAAGAAACAATGGAGAGAAGCAATCAAGAACTAAGGAGAAATTTCCTAACAGTGAGAACAATTAACCAGTGGAGCGGCTTGTCTTCAAAAAGTTGTGGGTGCTCCACAGGGGTGGGTTCTAACTAACCTCACCGCCGGTTTGCTTCCTCCCGTGCCACGTGGCTGCATACGCATTGCGTGCCGCGCATGCAAAGTGCCAAAAACTTGTCTTCTGTGCATGAGCAGAAGCAAAACAAGCAAAAAATAGCCAAAAAAGCCAAAAACAAGATGGTGGTGCATGCGCAGTAATGAAAACTCAGCTTCTGAGTTTTAAGAGCCGAGGTGGCGCAGTGGTTAGAGTGCAGTACTGTAGGCTACTTCAGCTGACTGTTAGCTGCAGTTCAGCGGTTCAAATCTCACCGGCTCAAAACTTCCAGGCTCGGCAAAACATCGTCCTCCAAAAGCGCCGAGCCTCCCGGTTGGCGAAGATGGATCAGGGCATGGGAAGAGGTGAAGGGCAGGGATGGGTTCTAAGTTCTGATAACCTCACCGCCGGTTTGCTTCCTCCCGTGCCACGTGGCTGCATACGCATTGCGTGCCGCGCATGCAAAGTGCCAAAAACTTGTCTTCTGTGCATGAGCAGAAGCAAAAAAAGCAAAAAATAGCCAAAAAAGCCAAAAACAAGATGGTGGAGGANNNACACTCTGCAGAAAGAACAATGGATGCCATTGGTGGAAAATGCCTTTTTTTTCTTCTTTCCCCAAATGTCCCCACCTGATATCCCCCTTTTTTTTTTCAGTGCTAGATGAAATAACTGAAGAGATTGGACAAGCATTTGATTAAAATGGTGTAGGATCTCACGCCATTTGTGCAGGGGATTGGACTAGAAGACCTCCAATGTCCCTTCCAATTCTGTTATTCTGGTATGTAAAGCAATGAGATCACCAGCCTAGAGGGGTAAGAAAGAAAAGAAGCTATTCTTTATTTTTTTCTGATTTGTAATGAAATAGGCGTAATAAATACACTCTTCACTTTCATCGTTACTCAAAATGCATAAAGATTAACAGTGTAAGACAGAGGTCTTCAAACTTGGCAACTTTAAGACTTGTGGACTTCAACTCCCAGAAGCTATGCTGGCTGGAGAATTCTGGGAGTTGAAGTCCACAAGTCTTAAAGTTGCCAAGTTTGAAGACCTCTGTCTTACACTGTTAATCTTTATGCATTTTGAGTTCCTTTCTTCCCACATATCTGGTGTAAGAGCTCAACGATGTCGCTCTCTGTCTGTGCTCATATTCAAAGTTCATATACCTTCTGTCAGATAGGAGCTTCAAGGTGCAAAATGAGTCAGAAACTCTTTAAGTCAAGACTTAATGACAATAAGAGTGAAGCTAAGAAATAATATGCTCTTTAACTTTATTAAGACCTCAATTGATTTTAGAGAACAGCTCTTATTCTGAGAATTAAATTGTTATAAATTAATTCTAAAACTTCCTGCATGAGTCTCTGTTTTGTTAGAAACCAGACCTGCCTTGTCCAGTCATACTAAGCATGACCAATAAATAATTATTGTCTTTAC
>QLTV01000988.1:1846848-1858164 GCA_003457575.1 Thermophis baileyi
AGCTTAGTTAGAAGTGCATCTGGAATGATGGTATTGAATACTGAACTAAAGTCTACAAAGAGGACCCTTGCGTAGGTCTTTGGAGATTCAAGCTGTTGTAGGATGTAGTGCAGAGCCATATTAACAGCATCATCTGTTGATCTGTTTGCTCAGTATGCAAATTGCAGGGGGTCTAACAGTGGATCCGTGATGGTTTTCAAGTGGGACAGCACTAGCCTTTCAAAGGTTTCATAACTACAGATGTTAGAGCAACTGGTCTGTAGTCATTGAGTTCCTTGATGGAGGGCTTCTTCGGCACTGGAATGATAGTGGAGCGTTTGAAGGAAGAAGGAACATGGCATCTCTCTAGTGATTTGGTGAAGATATGGGTGAAGATGGGGGCCAATGGGTCAGCACAGACTTTTAAGCAAGAAGGAGTTATCTTGTCTGGGCGTGGTGCTTTTCCTGGCTTCTGTCTGTGAAATAGATCTTGCACTTCCTTTTCTGTGATCACCAGGGGTTGTGAACCCAATGGGATGGGGTCAGTTGTAGGAGGTTTGGCTGTTGTTGGTGTGTCTGGGATGGAGGTTGTAGAGATAGGTAGCTGTAGTTTCCTTTCAAGCACTTCCTTCTCCGTGATCACCAGGGGTTGTGAACCCAATGGGATGGGGTCAGTTGTAGGAGGTTTGGCTGTTGTTGGTGTGTCTGGGATGGGGGTTGTGGAGATAGGTGGCTGTAGTTTCCTTTCAAATCTGCAGTAGAACACATTCAGGTCATCTGCCAGTTGCTGATTTCCTTCAGCTTGGGAAGAAGGTTTGCCGTAACCGGTGATGTTTTTAAAGAGTTTTCCACATGTTTGCTGGTTCGTTTGTTGAGAACTGATTCCTTAGCTTTTCAGAGTAGCTTCTTTTTGCTGCTCTGATCTCCCTTGTTAATACATTTCTGGCCTGATTGTACAGCATTCTATCACCTTTTCTGTAGGCTTCCTCTTTGGAACAATGTAGCTGCTTAAGTTTAGATCTACATATGAGTGCTATCTAGTCCAGAATTGTTAATTCTGTTTCAATGTGTTTGCACTGGAACGTTTGTCATGTAGTATAAACCTTATCTCACAAACTATTCTGTACTAAGACGTTAAATACACTGATCTTACTGGAGTTAAAAAGGGACTCCAGGAAGAGTCTTTCTTCTTACTAAAAAGTTATCTATACCAAAGAAATCTTTTAAATTCTTTAATATTGTCATTGTTGTTTATTTTCTGCCATAATGAAGAAGATTTAAAGTGATATCAGAAACATGTTTCCAAAAAGAGTTATTTAAAAGAATGACTCTAAAATCAGATGCCATATTTATCTAACTAAATATTATCCCAAACATGAGACAATCCATCCAGACTCTGAATTCTTGGTATATTGTCAACAAATTAGTGAAGATCTTACATTTCAATAGAAAATTACATTGAGAAGTCTGTAGAGATTCTCAGTCATCCAGGTCATGGTTGTCCCAAAGGTGCTTTTTCAGGAGGCAACTGGACTTTCTTGGGGTTTTTTTCTTTTGAAGACATTTCGCTTCTCATCCAAGAAGCTTCTCCAGCTCTGACAGGATAGTGGGGAATGGAAGGATTTATATTCCTTGCAGACAGCTGGTAATTTGCATCCTTTTAGAGGGTCGTTGAAGCACTTGGAGGTTTATCTGTGTCCTCAGGGTCACCTGAGCAGTGCTCCTGGTTCTTGTAGTCTGCAATTTTTCCTCTGGAAATCCATTCCTACTCCCACACCATTCAAAGGGTGTTCATCCCAAATTGTATAGCTAAAAGTCGGTAGAGATTCCCAGTCATCCAGGTCATGGTTATCCCAAAGGTGCTTTTTCAGGAGGCAACTGGACTTTCTTGGTTTTTTTTTTCTTTTGAAGTCTTCAAAAGAAAAAAAGCAAAGTCCAGTTGCCTCCTGAAAAAGCACCGTTGGGTTACATTGAGAAGAAAATTGTTTTCCGATTCTCACCAGGCTTAAGGTTGACTCCTCCTTCTATCCTTCTGAGGTCAGTAAAATGAGGACCTAGATTGTTGGGGGCAATATGCTGATTCTGTAAACCACTTACTAAGTGGTTTACTAAGCACTGTGAGGCGGTATATAAGTCTCAGTCCTATTGCTATTGTGTAAGTAGTATAATGGCAAAATAAGTACCATTCTTGTCATTTGCAAAATCTTGCCAGCAGATGGCAATGAGTGCACACTGAAAGGCCATTCTTCCATAATGCCTATTATTAACTATTAACTGTGACAACTTGGTATTGTTATGTAACAGTAGTTGCTGAAATTCTCTCCTGCCCCCACCCCAAAAAGTATTTTTGTGAGCATTTCATGAAGAAACACCTGTGAAATGACTTACTCATCACATCAGAGCCCTTGCTTCTCAGAAAGCTTCTGGGAACATGGCTTTTCTAACAAGTATTTGGGGACTGCGGCATTAGTAGTCAGTTGTACCGGGATACATAATGAGATTCTGATGATTTTTGGCAATCTGTTTTATTACGATAATTGTGATTGTTATAAATAATTATTCTTATTTTATATTTGGTAGTGATTAATTTCATAATTATATTATTATGCTTGAGTCAAAATGTCTGAAGCAGCATAAAAGCATTTATATTCAATAGATAGTATAATATAGATTCAATAAACATACACCTATTCCATGCAGGGCTGCCAAATTATATAAGGTTCTTTATTGGGGGGGGGGAGATCGTTCACGAATGAAGACAATCGTTCAACCTCTCAGATGAATTTATAAAATTTGATTTATGTCATTGTTGCAATTATCACAGGATTGAGATTGCATGTGAATTTGGAGAGATTGCACAAACCCAGGACTGGAAAATTTATTTTTTTAATGTAAATTGCCCAGAGACAGTGCACTGTAGAAAAGTGATATTTTAGAGGCATTAGGTTTCAGGGTGGGGGGGTTGTTTGTTTTTTTCTTTTCATTTCTCTACTGCTATCATTGAGCAAGATTAAATGATGCTGCCCAAATATCTGAAAAAAATGGACTTGAAGTACAAATAAATTCTGTCAATTCCAGTTCCATTTCTGTTTTGCTCACTAATGCCATTAGTCAAAACCTCTGACCAGAATGGCTTATCTTCCTGGTATCTGCTGACCAGGAACTTTGACCAGTGGGTTGTAGAAGTAGTGAATAGGTGACACTGCTGGGTTGGCTATCTCAGAAGGCTCCAACTAGGAGTTTTCATTGGATAACATAAACTCTGCCACTCACTAGTGCCTCAATCACCTCCGTTGCACCTGATATTCCAGACTCATTGGCTTTGGTAACTATAGTGGGATTGCCTGCAATGGATGTGTGTTGAAGTCCACTAGCCTTGAATCTCCTTAGTAGATGTCAAAATACTACCAGGCTAACTACTTTCAATTCATTCTGTGGACATTCCTAAATTCTTACTAAAGTTGGCCAGTTGAAGTATTGTCAGCATATGCCAGAGGAGCAACAGTTTGATAAGTGTCATAGTAGTTTTGTGCATGCACGCTGAAACTGACCATTATAGAACCTAGTAGTAGTATGGCCGGAAAGTATTCAAGGCTAGCTAGTTTCAGATCTGGGCATTTTGTTTCTTTTTGTTGTGATCACATAGTGGTTTGCAGCTAAGATCTGGTATCACTCATACCAGATATAATACACAAACCAAAAAAAGATGCAAAATCTGTCCAGTATTTATTTATCTGAACATGTATAAATTCCTAATTCATACTGACTTTTAATGTGCAAAATAACTTCTTAATCGCTAAAATCAGTAGGTGTATGCTGCTAAATGCTAAATGAAATGTTTTGTCCTCTAGACTTTAATATGAAAATAGGACTCCATTATTTCACAGGAAATGATTCATCACCTGCCAATCACTGTTTTTCTTTTAATATAATCTGAATTACAATGCAACCCCTCCACATACTCTAGAAAAAAGGGGCTGACAGTTCAGTTTATAGACGCTGTCATGCTTCTTTTTGAAACTGAATAGGTCTGTCTTTTACACGCACACACACACACACACACACACACACACACACACACACACGCCTGAGTTAACACTGGAAATTACACTCTCATTACACACACACACGCCTGAGTTAACACTGGAAATTACACTGTCATTCTACAAGATAAAAAAATTGAAGATTTAGGTGAAGATTTGTTCATTAAAAAGGTCACACATACCTCTGAACAAGCCAAAATCTTATAAAGAAGAATTTAAAAAAACCAAATGGAACAATTTCATTTTAAATTGAACTTCACAGTCACACAGTAAAAGAATAGGTTCATCGTGTACAACAGTGCAATGGTTGAACCCTTGCTTTATGTGCAAAAGGCCTTCACTTCAATTTATAACCATAGATGGATTTTTTTTAACCAATAAACTGATTTATTATGTCACCTTCTTAGACCTCATTTCGTGATACATTTATTCAATCCTATCTTAATGCATAAAAGGTTCACTCAGTTACATAGTAATTTTAAGAGATCACCTTAACTCCAGTCTGGAGTTTTAAACAGACCAACAACAGGAATTTGATTATTTAAAATTTAAGGCAAAACAGTTTTAAAACTCTTGATTTTAAATACATGCTATGTAATGTATCTGTGATTGGATCCCATCCTTTAAAGCAAACAGATAAACAAATTGTATTCCTATTTTCCTCCATTTGGCTAATGGTATCTTTAAAAGCAATGACAATTTAAATTACCGTATTTTTCAGAGTATAAGATGCACCTTTCCCCCCCCCCCAAATAGAGGGTGAAAATCTGGGTGCGTCTTATACTCCGAATGTTGCATCAGCCATACCTGGGAGGAGGGGGGAGGGAGTTGGTGCAATGGCGGCAATGGCGGCAACGGCAACAATGGCGACAACGGGTGGCAACAGGCAGCTGATTGGCAGTATTCCAGGAGACTGATCTAACCGCCAATCAGAAAGGTGAAAATCAAACGGTTCTGTGGAACTGTTTGCTATAAATTGAGCCAGTTGAGCCGTTAGCCGAGGACCGAGGACCCCTGCCACACTGGACTTGCCGCCTCATCGCCAGACCTGCTCCTGACCTACCGCCCTATTGCCGCTGCCTGATGACGCCCAGACCCTGCCTGAGCCACTGCCTGAGCCGCCCCGCCGCTGCCCGAAGCCTGCCTCTGGGCCACCTGAGGAGGAGCCGCTGCCACCGCTGCCACTTCCCGAAGCCTGCCTCACCTGCTCCCGGGCTGCCTGAGGAGCCACCGCCACCGCCGCTGCTACCTGAAGCCTGCCTCCCGGCTGCCTGAGGAAGAGCCGTCTCTACCACCCGCTGCTGCCGCTTCCCAAAGCCTGCCTCTGGGCCGCCTGAGGAGGAGCCACCACCACTGGTGCTGCCCGAAGCCTGCCTCCGGGCCGCCTGAGGAAGAGCCACCGCCGCTGCCCGAAGTCTGCCTCCAGGCTGCCTGAGGAGGAGCCACCACCACTGCTGCCCGAAGCCTGCCTCCGGGCTGCCTGAGGAGCTGCCACCACCGCTGCTGCCGCTTCCCGAAGCCTGCCTCACCTGCTCCTGGGCAGCCGCCCCATCACTGCCTGACAGGTTACCACCTTTTTTAAAATAGTTAGAGGTGCAAGGGTCTTCAAACTTGGCAAGTTTAAGACTTGTGGACTTCAACTCCCATTCCCTAGCTAACATGACTGGAGGAGGAATTCTGGGAGTTGAAGTCCACAAGTCTTAAAGCTGTCAAGTTTGAAGTTTAGGGCAGGTGCGTGTGCGTATGAATGTATGAACATGGTTTCAGCTACAGTGCTCTGCATTGTTATAAAGGACACATTATTGTTCTTTCTTGCAGAAAAATGTCAAAGCCAAAAAGGCGAGCATACAAAATCTCTTTCAAGCTGCAAGTCATGAAATATGCTGAGGAACATGGAAACAGAGCAGCGGAGAAACATTTTGGACCACCTCCAACTGAAAAAATGATAAGAGAATGGAGGAAACAGGTGGATCAGCTGCAAAAGATAAAAGATAAAAGCAAGCACAACTTTCGTGGGCTTCCTGCAAAGTGGCCATAGTTAGAGGAGGACATGAGAGACTGGATCACACGTCACTGGAACAGTGGCTTCGCAGTCACCACAAAAATGGTGATGTATGAAGCCAAGCGCATTGCTACACAGAAAGGCATTCAGGATTTTACTGGATCACCATTGTGGTGCTTCAGATTTATGAGGTGATATGGCCTTGCTATGTGCACCAAAACTAGAATTGCGCAAAAAATGCCAAAAGAGTATGAATCTAAGTTTCTGTCTTTTCATACTTTTGTGATAGATGCTAGGAGGAAAAATAATTTTGAAATTGGCCAGATTGGGAATATGGATGAAGTCCCTCTAACTTTTGATGTGCCATCAAATAGTACTGTTGTTGTGAAAGGTGCAAAAAGCATAACAGTGAAAACCTCAGGACATGAGAAAACACATTACACGGTTGTGTTGTCCTGCTGTGCAGACAGCACCAAATTGCCACCGGTTAATATTCAAAAGGAAAACCTTCCCAAAAGAAGTGATTCCAAGAGGTGTTGTTGTGCATGTTCATGAGAAAGGATAGATGGACGAACATGACATGAAAGTATGGATTGAAAAAGTGTGGTCCAAACGTCCTGGAGGGCTTCTGAGAAAACCAGCTTTATTAGTGCTCGACCAGTTTAGAGCACATATTAGTGATACCACAAAGAAAAGATTCAAAGAAGTGAAGACTCATCTAGCTGTAAATCCTTGGGGTCTTACCAGCCAGTTGCAACCTCTTGACATTTCCATCAACAAGCCATTCAAAGTGTACATGCGAGAAGAGTGGAACAAATGGATGGCTGCTGGTAATCATGATCTGACACCCACTGGACTAATGAGGAGGCCCACTATCACTCAAGTTTGTGAAAGGGTGAAAACATCATGGAACTCAGTGAAGGACAAAATTGTTACACGGTCCTTCAAAAAATGTGGCATTAGCAATGCCTTAGATCAGTGGTTCTCAACCTTCCTAATGCCGTGACCCCCCTGTGACCCCTGCCCCACCGCCGCGACCCCCGCCCCCCGCATGCGATGAGGTGACAAAGGGGGCGTGGCACCAGGGGTGAAATGCTCCCGGTTTGGGCGTGCCTGCGGGTCGCCGGACAGCTGGTAGCGACGGAAGCGGGAGACTCCTCCCGGACGCTGCCATTTGGGTTCTTTTACCCTCTGCGCATGCACAAAGCGTTCTGCGCATGCGCAGAGGGTAAAAGAACCCAAATGGTGTCCGGGCGAAGTCTCCCGCTTCCGTCGCTACTGGCTGTCCGGCGACCCGCAGGCACGGCCAAACAGGGAGCATTTCACCCCTGCTGACAGTGGCACAAAGATGGCACGCGCGGCGACCCCTGTGAAAGGGTCGTTCGACCCCCAAAGGGGTCGTGACCCACAGGTTGAGAACCGCTGCCTTAGATGGAACTGAAGATGATATGAAGGTAGCGAAGAAAGTGATATCAGTGATTGTGAGCAACTGAGTTCCTAAACTCTGACACCAGCGACGATGAGGAGTTCTTGGGGTTTCCAGAAAATTAGAGGAATACTTGAACCTTAAAGTCTCTCCTCATTTGTTAATGACAGTGATGATGGTTCTTAATACCGCTGTTGACTTTACATGGTTGTAAAAATTATACATGGTTGTAAAAATTATACATGGTTGTAAAAGGTATTCTGCTATACTGGTATTTTATTAAATAATATATTACTACACCATTTGGTTCAGAATACTTTTTTCCTTGTTTTCCTCCTCTAAAATCTAGGTGTGTCTTATAGTCCGGTGCGTCTTATACTCCGAAAAATACGGTAGTAAGGTTGCACTTGAAAATGGTTGGCTTACAAAAAACAAAAAAGATGGTATTTCTTAGAACTAGGTTTTCAACAGATCTGGAAGGTATCAAACAGCAGATGCTGAGGAAAATCTCCACTTTGTCATTTAAATTTTGAGTCCTCAGTTTAAAAATAGGACTGAAAATATTAGAATATTTACTCATGCATCTCCAGCTTTGTAGTTATGGCCCAATCTATAGTTCCATGGATTAAGCAGAATTCTGTAAATCATCCCAAAGAAGAAACTGAATTATAATCTATCAGATAAATTGTAATTTAGTATTTTCTACTAATTTCTACAATTTCCTTTCAGTCATTCAGTGTAACTTTCTCCCCCATTCAATTGTGTCCAATTCTCAGAGTCTGCCTGAACAAGTCCCTGCAGTATTTGGCAAGGTTTTTCAGAAGTGGTTTGCCCTTGCCTCCTTCCTAAGATTGAGAGAAAGTCATTCTCCCAAAGTCACCAAGATGACTTTGCGAAACTAGAACTCATAGTTTTTATGGTTTCTGGCCTGATGCCTTAACTACTACACCAAACTGATTCTCAGGGTAACTTTCTTCTACTTAAATAGACATATTATTATTTACTGAACAAGACAGGTCTAATTTTGAAATGTTTTAACACCAGGTTTTCCTCTATGGAAAGATGTAAAGGAATAATTCATTTTAAAACAGATTTTTCCAGTTTCCTAAATTTTGTATCGAACAATTTACATGGAAGTTCACCTCAGGCATAGAGCCATCAAAGGTAAACATACATTTCCCAGTTTCTGCAATATTGCAAGGAACTAAATGGGTACATTTGTTGCATTCTGAAATTATTTCTGATGAACTTCTGGCATTTTCTCCAGGCAAATATAGACCTTTTACTACAGCATATAGTTTGTATCATCTTTGAATAGATACACTTTCTATTATAGAAAAGCAAGATAGAACTTCTCATTCCCAAATTAAATATCCTGAAAGAATGTACAACTGCACTAATTAAAACTTTGTAGTTGCTATAGAAACAATATTTTTATTACTTTGCAACTGCATAATTAGTGCAGTCATAAAAAGGGATGGAGAACTCTAATGATTATGCTAATATTTCTTCTTTCAACAAGTTTCTATGAACATTTGCATTTTATAGGGGACCATCTTGTTTTCTTCCTCAGCAGTGGTCTGAGCTGCCGAACATGAAAAAATAGCCAACTTCATCAACTGGAACCGTTTCTGTGATTATGTATCTAATCCATATTTTTGGCCCAATATAATGATTCACAGGATTTTTTTTCTCTTTTGACTGAAGTCTCTGCCAAATCCAGTAAAAGATTTTGTAAAACATTTTTATTTTATTTATACTCCATGATGTAGGACTGATGTACCAGTTTTGTGTTAATGGTGATGAAGTTTCTATTGATGAACCTGTATAATGCTGTGTTGAATTTGACACATATACAAGGCTATAGCATTGCTATAAAATACAACTTCAGGCCATTCTTCATTAAAAGAAAATAATATTGTTGGCAGATAGTACAAAAGTGCCATAGATTTTTTTTGGGGGGGGGGTCAATTTTTTGTGAAAGCAGTAAATTAACAACATAAAGTTTAAAACACACATTGTGTTTAGGGATCATCATTATATATTCCTGCTGAAAGTTTATGTGCAGATTTAAGTGTTAGAGGCAGGGGTGAGTTCTAACTTACCTCGCCGCCGGTTCACTTCCTCCCACGCCACGTGGCTGCGCTGCATGGGCGTGCTTCGCACATGCACGCATGCGCAGTGCCAAAAATTCCCCAAAAATTCCCCCCAAAAGCCAAAAACAAGATGGCAGCGCATGCGCATTCCCCCCCCAAAAAAAGATGCCGGCGTCCATGGACCGGCACCGACCGAACCGGCTCTGTGACATCAAAAGTGGGTTGCTACCGGTTCAGGCGAACCGGTCCTAACCGGTAGGAACCCACCTCTGGTTAGAGGGAACAACACAATACACTCAATCTGAAATTTCAACTGATCTATGGTTTTCTCTAGGGCAAGGATAAGAGAAAAGATTGACTTTCACAAACAGACTGTCCCAGAGGCTATGTAGATAGGATAGCCTTGCCCTAGTTGTCCTTACAACCTGTCTGGATTATTTCAGCTGAAATGTAGACCAACCAATTTTCTGGGTTTGTTCTGAAAAACTGCAGTCTACCGGAACAGATCAGTAGAACATCAGGATACATCATGTTTGTGCTGGATTCAAATTTCATTTTCAATTTCATGTGCACCCTAATTTTAATTACTATGAAGGATAAAAAGTCATTCACTAGTTCCAGAATATGGAAGATTCTTTTCATCTCAAAACAGCTCTTACACAGAACAACACCATCCATTTCCCATTCTTTCTGCAAAAAACAACCAAGCCTTGATAATTCGGAATTTCGTGTTTCCCCGCCCCACTTGGAAAGCAATTATTTTAGTTCTGTATTTTATACTGAAATATTAGTAGTTCAGGTAATTGGATCAATTATCAATTTTAATTATGCTATTTTTATTATCAGCAATTTTCATTGCTTTATTTTGTCAATATCAATCTGGTTATAAATTTGGAGATATAAATGTAGGTTGCTTGAAAAGTTTTTCTGCTATGCTAGAGTGAATGTTAAATCCCTGGAGTATACATTATCTTCAGTTGATTCTAGCTAGAGGGGTTAATTGAGGTGATAGTTTTCAAGAGCTATGTTTAAAGTTAATGAGAAGCTGCATAGTTAAAATCTTTGTGAATCTAAGTAAAGGATTTCTGTCTACTTGAATGCAATGCCATCAATTAGTTATTTTTAAATAAATAATTCCTAGATTTTGTTTATCT
Organism: Thermophis baileyi; assembly: GCA_003457575.1. NCBI lineage: Eukaryota > Metazoa > Chordata > Lepidosauria > Squamata > Dipsadidae > Thermophis > Thermophis baileyi. Next base: position 1,857,549 of record QLTV01000988.1, read on the forward strand.
AATAGTGAGCAGATTAAGGCTAGGACAATTCAAAAAAATAATAATCAGAACACAGATTAAATTTAGCTAGCAAACTCTTACAGACATTTTGGAAGAAGGAAGAACTTAGGAACTGTGATTCAAATGTCTCATAAAATATGTAAGACCACATTCTAATTTACAAAGCTAAAAGTTCTGAAGAAAGTATGTATATTTTATGTAAGGGAAATCAAGGACTCTTCAAAATGGAGTGATTTTAGGAACCATGAATATTCTTGAAAAGTTTGGTTTGATGTTTCATTTCTCTCTTTAAATCATGTCATTTCATCCCTGGTCATTATTTTTTCCCAGAATTCTCCATTATTCTGGGGAATTCTTGAAGGAAAAAAAGCCAATAGCTGAAAGTGCTTTTTCAAGAGGCAACTGGACTTTTTGGTTTTTCTTTGAAGACGTTTCACTTCTCATCCAAGAAGCTTCTTCAATCAGAGTTGAACTGGTGTGGTAGCTGATGCAGTCCAACAGCATCTAGTTGAAAACAAACTCTTTCCACCTGAGCAGAAATTAAACCACCCAAACAGCAGAACAACAAAAGATCAGCTCCTAATTGACAAAATTATTTTGGAAAACACAATACCCC
>QLTV01000988.1:1858348-1886130 GCA_003457575.1 Thermophis baileyi
AAATGTCTCATAAAATATGTAATACCACATTCTAATTTACAAAGCTAAAAGTTCTGAAGAAAGTATGTATATTTTATGTAAGGGAAATCAAGGACTCTTCAAAATGGAGTGATTTTAGGAACCATGAATATTCTTGAAAAGTTTGGTTTGATGTTTCATTTCTCTCTTTAAATCATGTCATTTCATCCCTGGTCATTATTTTTTCCCAGAATTCTCCATTATTCTGGGGAATTCTTGAAGGAAAAAAAGCCAATAGCTGAAAGTGCTTTTTCAAGAGGCAACTGGACTTTTTGGTTTTTCTTTGAAGACGTTTCACTTCTCATCCAAGAAGCTTCTTCAATCAGAGTTGAACTGGTGTGGTAGCTGATGCAGTCCAACAGCATCTAGTTGAAAACAAACTCTTGCCACCTAAGCAGAAAGGAAACTGCCCAAATATCCGGGAAACAAAAGATCAGCTGCTAATTGACAAGATCATTTTGGAAAACTGCAGGAAAAGGAAGACCAACTTGAGTGTGGTTTGGATTGATTACAAGAAGGCATTTGAATGCCTGCTACATGACTTCAGTGCCTAGAAATAACAGGAGTCAGTAGAAACATAAGAAGCTTTTTGCAAAGATCAATGGAAGACACAGTTGCTGATCAATGGTAATAGACTGGGAGATGTTAATATCAAGACAGGAATCTTTCAGAGTCTCACTAACATCACTGCTGTTTGCCATTGCACTGATTACTAAAGTCATGACTATCAAACATAAAAAAAATCTGCCAGGATATCTTACCTCCTTTACATGGATGATCTTAATTTGCATGGAAAAAGACCATCTGAAAAAGCATTTCTATTCAACACTGTTTGTATATACAGCCAAGGTATTGCAATGGAATTTGGACTGAATAAATGTGCCACCCTTATTATTAACAGCGCAAAAATAGTGAAAACTGAAGGAAACAAGATGCCCTATATAAATAACATTAGGTTTCTGGATGAAGATGATCAGTACAAATACCTGGGCATCCTTCAAGTTGACAATAGCAAGCACACTGAAGTCAAGAAGGAGGTTAGATGTGACCACATCATGGCAGTGAACAAGCTATTAAGTCCAAAGTCAGTCATTAGATACACAGCTAAAATCATGAACTGGACTCAAGCAGAAATAAAAGCTCTGGATCAGAGGACCAGAAAAATAATGATAGTGAATTATGTCCTTCATCCACACAGCAATATTGACAGATTCTACTTACCAAGGAAAATAGGTGGGGTGGAAGGTTGCAAGTACACCAGATAGTTGACGAAGAAAAAAGGCATTAGAAAAATGTCTCAAAGACCATCCTGAGATCTATTAGAATAAAAGAACACAACAATAGAATAAGAGAAAGAGGAGGAGGAGGAGGAGGAAAGAAGAAAGGGAGAGGAGAGGAGGCTAAGGAGGGGAAAAGAGGATAGGAGAGAAGGGAAGAGGAGGGAAGAGGAGAGCAGTAGGAAAGGGATGTAGAGAAAGACGGAAGAGAGGGAAAGGAAAGTAAGAGTAGAGGGAGGAGAAGAGGGAGAAGGCTTGTGGGAAATAAAAAAGGGGAGTAAGGGATGGCAAAAAAGCAGACTCAATGGTATAAAAATAATAATTGTCTTAAGGAAACAGAAAATATGTATAAGAATATTGTATTATTATTGAGAAAATGAAATTGTATATTTGTGATGTAAAGATGTGAAATAAAATAAAAAAAATTGTAAAAAAGAAAAGAAAAGAAAAATGTCTGAAAGACTGTGAAGATGTACTGAAGCTAGTACACACTGAAAGCTTACAGAACACTTAAGAAACCAACTGGCCTAGAAGAAAGACCAAATGAACAGAGTCATAGCAAGGCAAAATATTACATGGTCGGTACATAAAAAAAAAAAAAAAGCCTAGCAGGCAAAAGGAGATATCAACAAGACCTAACAATGGCTAAGAGCAGGAAAGTTGAAGAAATAGATTTGGGCTAATTCTGGCTGCACAAGACAAAGCCTTAACAACAAAGAATGGAAAGCCAGAATTGAGAAGAGAGCAACAGAAAGCAATAGCTTCTTCTGCAAAGAAGTTAAAAATGCAGAGGACTACCTGGCTGGCTGCTGCAAGAAGAGCACACCGACTGGCCACAAAAAACAGCATGACAAAGTAGCAACAATGATGTATTGGAATATCTGCAAACCTACACCCAGAAGTAGTAATAAGAAATTACTAGATCTGAGAGATCCTAAAACTGTAAGTTGATTGAAGAAGGGAAATCCAGTTAAAAGGTAAGCAATGCATTAGTATTAGCTCTCAAATTTGAAGAGCTTAAGTATACTATGCACATAATTTGAGATGGTTATTTTATTTACCTGACTATAAATAATCACATAACAAGCAGGACTAATTCTCAAGTTTGTTATATGCTTCATAACACGTATGGCAAACAAAGAGATAATGAAGGCCAGAATATCTAGTTGTACCATTAAATAGGATATCTGTCCCTGGGAAATGTATCTTCTTACTGCCACATTCCCATTATTTACATTTAGGAAAAACAAAGTTTTCTGAATAAAAGTACCTTCATCCCTACCCATGCTATTCACTCTAATAAGTAGTTCATTTATTACAAAAATAAAACAAAAATATGGATATACACTAAAGATTAGCAGCAATAATGCAACTAGTGTATTAATATAAAACTGAAGTAAGATAGATAAGGTTCATAACTGTAATGAGTTTTTGGCAACACCAGCTACATATTTTTCTCCCCCTCTCAAAATAAATACTTATTTTGAAAACTCTACATACCATATATCCTGTAAGACAGATATTTTTAGGCCTTTCATCACTTTCTTACAGGCTCAGTTGAATTCTTTTTATCTTTTGACTGTGACCGTTTAGTCCTGATATTTTACTTTCCTCCACAATGAAAAAGTGAACATCAATGGCACTTAACTATCAACAGATTTAAGTATGTTAGTTTTTTCTATTACCATTTCTTAGATAAAAAAATATATATTTCTTTTGTTCCCTCAAGCGGTGTCCTCACGAGTACTTTCTTTTCTACATATTCTTTACATTATATAAAACTACCTACTATCCAAGGATAGTTGGACTGCTTGTGGCTGTGTAGGGACTCGGAACTGATTCCTACTCTTCCCACGCTAATGGATTTTAGTGGGAAGCACTAGACTTATAGTGTGAGTTGGTAATCAACAAGATGATTGATTTTAGCTTTCAATGTGCTTTGTTTTAATTGAAGGTAGATGGGAGTGGCTTAAGGTTGTATCTTTTTTTTAAAGGTACTTTAGAGCAGGGGTCTCCAACCTTGGCAACTTTAAGCCTGGCGGACTTCAACTCCCAGAATTCCCCAGCCAGCAGGGAGTTGAAGTCCCCCAGGCTTAACGTTGCCAAGGTTGGAGACCCCTGCTTTAGAGCATATGGGAGCATATATGAAGCACTCTTTCTAAGCAATGTCTTATTCCAGATTCTTGTGATCCTGCTCCAGCTTGAAGCGTCTCTTTTAAAAGATCTGCATGCCCTAATTATTGCATTTCTGGTTATTATCAACATTTTTTTTTGTAGAAACTCAATACATGATTCTTCTGGCATATGGGAATACAAGAAAAATCATTCTATGGAAGCTAACTTACCCAATAAACATCAGACAATATATTTTAGTTTTTTAAAAATGCTTGTATTTATTTTATTTTTCATTTTATAGAACCATCTTTATGATGATTCTAGATTGAATTAATCATTGCTACAAACAAACAAAGGAGACAGGGTCCTCCAGCTTAGTTGTATAATATGTTAATTTCAGATGAAGGAAATAAGAATAATTTTTGGAGAAAAAAATTTATTTGAATCATTGGCAGGTTACCTGACTATATTCTTTCAAGAAACCCTCTCAGTGAAGCTATGATTATAAATAAAATATTGAAGTTACTTTAAAGAGATTTAAGATATTTTCTTTTTTTTAACAGAGTCTCACTAGAGAACCCATTTTGCCTTCCTATTATTGATATGAGATATTCTGATATCACAAAAGTTCTGCCAAGTGTAGTTTTCATGCAGAAGAAATGATGAGAAAGTGTAATCTACTTTCCCCCAGCAAGGTAAAAAGTCTGCATTAATCTGTATCACCTCACATTGTGTTATTGGCTTTCCTTTGCGTTCTGTATTTCTTTTGATTACCCTTTAATAATCTTATCTTTTACTAACCATGAGGCACCCATCACTTGCTATCTGCTTCCCCTCATGCAAATGCAAATGTAAATCACTCCAGAGGCCAATATCCATGAGAGATTTCCAAGAAAGATGAGCTGAAACCTATTGTGAATATCACAAGCTTTATTAAAGGTAAACAGTTACAATAGTAAATATGCATTGCTTCCTGGGACAGACACCAAGTCTGTATGCAATGTTCTGCCATGGCATGTTCATGCTAAGGGCCTGGTTTGTAAAACATTTATACCCAACACACTGAGAATTCATTAAGCGGACCCTGCACTAGGAGGAGGAGGAGGAGGAGGAGGAGGAGGAGGAGGAGGAAGAAGAAGAAGAAGAAGAAGAAGAAGAAGAAGAAGAAGGAGAGGAAGAGGAAGAAGCAGAAGAACCGCTTGGTGGTTTTCTTGCAGACGTTTCATGACCCAACTAGGTAGCATCGTCAGTGTTGAAGGGAGGGGGGTTGTGGAGAGGAGGGGAGGAGGAGCAGGAAGAGGAGGAGGAGGAGGAGGAGGAGGAAGAAGAAGAAGAAGAAGAAGAAGAAGAAGAAGAAGAAGAAGAAGAAGAAGAAGAAGAAGAACAAGAAGAAGAAGAAGAACAAGAAGAAGAAGAAGAAGAAGAAGACGACACTGAGAATTCATTAATCATGATGCAACACAGTTAAATAAAAATGTGTGAAAAACTAAATTATCTACCTGTGAAATATCTTCCCTACGAACTTTTTGCCTTACCTCCAGTATATTCTCAGGCTATAGCATGCTTCTACCATTTTATTAGTACAGGTGAAGTACTAACAGCATTCCTGCTTAATGGCACAAGTGTTAGCACATTGAGGGCCCTTATTTACTGCTGTTAGGACATCAACAACAGCATTCAAGGACTCTAAAATAAAATATAAGAATTCGTTTAACTTTATGTAAGAATTCATAACTTCAGTCATAATATTTCCAACTCCAACAAAGAATATTATAGATAGCCCGAAGTCTCAATTTCCAGAAACATGCTGTTTTGCCATATATCCTCTCTGTTCTATCATAAAAGTCCTCACCACTATCAAAAAAAAACCCAAAACACTTATGGTTGGTTAAATAAGATAAGAAACAGAAAGAGTTAAAGATAAAAATTCTTAAACTCTTTTCTAAAAAATATCTAACTGATAATAATCATACCCTAATAGACACTATGCAATAGAAACCCACCATGCTCATGTACTGAATAACAGAATAACAGAATTGGAAGGGACCTTGGAGGTCTTTTAGTCCTCTACCTTTTCAGACAAATGGTTGTCCAATTTCTTCTTTAAAACCTCCAGTTTTGGCGCATCCACAACTTCTGGAGGCAAGTCATTCCACTGATTAATTGTTCTCACTGTCAAGAAATACTGGTATTGCAGAACAATCCAACAATTATAATGATCATTTACTAAGGCTTACATATGCTATATATCTTTGTGACTTTGCTACTGCAATCCAAAATACATGGCAGGCTTAAAAAAGATGATCATCTAGAACAGGGGTCTCCAACCCTGGCAACTTTAAGACTTGTGGACTTCAACTCCCAGAATTCCTCAGCCAGCAAAGCTGGCTGAGGAATTCTGGGAGTTGAAGTCCACAAGTCTTAAAGTTGCCAAGGTTGGAGACCCCTGATCTAGAAGACAGAAAACAGTTAGAATATGATAACAGATTTATTGCTAGTAATTCTGCCTATGCCAGTTTGCCATCTGGTTTTCTGAGGCAGACAGAAAACCAGATGGCTTGTGGATGTAAGTCCATCTTGATCCTTCAAGGTATCTACTTGAAGGATCAAAATATCAACCTCCATCCCATCTAACTCTTCTACTGGACAAATCATCACTTCTTCTATAATTACCCCCCTTCCCCCATAGACACAATCCTCCATTACATATGTAGAACATCTTCTCCTCTTTGATGTGGGTCTATTACACTGCCTAACTCCTGGATTCCCTTTATAGCCAAATTTGTATGCATCTTTTATTTTTTTATACTAAAAGCCCATGCAGCAGTTAAATAAAACTAGCTTGGTCCAGGGAATACATTGTCCTAGATTTATGTTGTTTATGTCAGTCTTATCACTGTAATTAAAATATATATAACTCTTCAAAAGGAAGGATGACTATATAGTTGCCAAAGCATCTCTCATGGAATGTTCTTAGCAAGTATCTCCTAGTGCTTCTTCACTTATTAAAAAGGCATTTAGCCAAGTGAAGTCAGGATGATACTGGGAACTTAAGCATCAATCTCACAGGGAAGATGTTATGTTCCAGATGGCATGAGAAATGGACCTGCCTGCAGTCTTTTCAGAGTTCCAGTCAGAAGAAAGGCTGTTTTGGTATAACTTACTTTTTAAATTATTTGAGGGGCTGCCACAAAGATTTTCCAGAACCCCTGAAGGTAAGACAAGAAACAATTGATGGAAACTAATCAAGGAGAGAAGCAACCCAGAACTAAGGAGAAACGTAGTTCTAGCAGTGAGAACAATTAACCAGAGGAACCGCTTGCCTTCAGAAGTTGTGAATGCTTCAACACTGGAGGGTTTCACGAAGAGATTGGACAGCCATTTGCCTGAAATGGTATAGGGTCTCCTGCTTGAGCAGGAAGTTGGACTAGATGACCTCCAAGTTCCCTTCCAACTCTATTATTCTATGTTGTTCTAATTTATATAACTTACCATAAATAAAGCCCTAGCTGTATGACTGTATTTATTGTCTTGAATCTCAACTCCGCAGGTCTTTGGGTAGAAGAACACAAATCAATGTTGCTAAATTTGTTTTAGAATTTCCAGAAATAATAACATACATATTATAATAGAAGACTGAACACATGTAAAAGATGAGCCTTATCTGTGATTTATGTGTGGTGACTTTTAGTTTGTCCCAGATAGGAAGTTAAATCAATGCTTTTGTTTTGTAAGATTTGCATGGACCTCAGCAAGGTGCAAGTTGTACAGGCTTGTGCTGCAACTGATATTCTCCATCAGAAGAAACATACATAAAATCTCTAATAGCATCTCTTATTCCATCACTTGCTGGGAAAAGATATTAAATTCCACCATTTAATCTAATTTTACATGCTTCCTGGGAAAGAGATTAGCATTTAAATTACCAAAATATATTTTATATTTAGTAATAAATACTTCACCACAAAAAGATAATGAATTTAAAAGCAAATAATACATAATTTTCCAAGGGAAAAACAGTATATAGAGATTATTATCACTATTTTAAACATCCACATCTAAACATACATACTAAACTGACGTTAGATGTCCATTACCTTAGACAAGACTGGGAAATGTACAGGAGCTTGTTTTGAAATTATTCCTAAATTTTCAGTATTTATGTTCTTGGTGATATGCTAAATCATACACAGTTGTGAAAATTTCTTCAAAACAGATATGAGAAAGAAGTCATAAAAATATATCATGTATAGCTTATAGACACTTACCTAGCTGAATTATTTATCAGAACAAATACAAAACATTATTGTGTCAAAATAATGAACAAGAAGGCATACTTTTATTATCATTAAGAAAATATTGTAATATTAATAACTATATTTAAAGGAGAAAAAGTGGTGTGTGTTGGGGTGAAGGGGGAAGACTCTGGAAAATTTATCTCAAAACAGCTCCAATAAATTGACCCTCTTGGCTGAAAGATTTTGTTCTGTCCCAGCTGCTGAACCAAGAAAAAGAACACAAGCAACGTCCAAACAAACCTTGTTTAATACTCTTTAAACTACTAATGCTCTCTTAGCAGTCGTGTTTGTTAAAGTCCCTGAAATCATAAAGAAGTCCTTTCAGTGCACCAACTAACGTCTTAACAGTTGGCAAGAGTCCAAGCACGAAGAATCAAAGAAGTCCAACAAATTAGGCTTAACTGATAAGAGCCACGAGAACTTACTGAAGTTGGCAGAAAGCCCAGAACTATGAACAGGAAAAGTAATGCCGATTTGAATCAAGAGCTGAACAGGAACACCAAAGCAATATGTGGATTGAACGGAGTTGTTTCCTGCAATGTGGTTGAACGTGGTCACTACTTAAATAGGCTAAGGGCGTGGCCAATTATCCCCAAGCCTTACTCCTGAGGAGACCTCCTCCTGAGGAACCATTCCTGCCTCTTGACAACTCTGCGTGCCCGTGCATTAAGAATAGGCTCCTCCTCTTCTTCCTCGTCAGTGATGGGAGCTTCTGGAGGTTCTGAAGGCCCTGGCTGCATCTCTGCCTCTGGCACCGAGTCCCCACCAACCTCCTCACTGTCCGACTCAGGTACCAGCTGCACAGGCCGCCGGTGCATCACCACAATAGCCTCTTCGCTGTCGGAGTCCGCAACATAAAACTCTAACTATGAATTCACTCATACTATCAGGGACCCAGGTAACAGATGGCAAAGCCAGATTTTTACTGCCTTGTGGAGGGTCTGCTTTCTGGAGACATAATGAGAAGGTTTGCGCCGCTGCACAAAAAGTGTATCCTCCTTGGTCCCATCTGATGACACCCTCTTGAGGATAGGACCCAAAAGACCAGCCTCTTCTGCTGGTTCTAACAGGATGGGTAGACATCACTAGGGAGTGATGATCCCATAAGTAGCCCAGCCTGAAGCCATGAAGGGCTTTAATGGTAACCACCAGCATTTGATTATATTACAATATATCAAATATAAGATATTTTTTTTGGTAGGCTTGTATAATATTTATTTTTATTACTGTTTAATATTTAGTATTTCGCTTCATTACCTTTGTCACCATCACATTAAGGTGTCCAGAGGATACCACAGATGCTTTACAACAATGTAACAACTATGGAACTAAAAACAGAGGTTTTGGGTCCTGTCAAAATTACTATTCAGCTTTTTCTCTGGAATTTTATATCAGTGTTCATTAAATATGGGTATAGTGTACATTTTTTCCTAGGGCAATGATTTCTTTTGATCCTGAAATATCCTCTGACCTGTTTGCTATTCTCCCTCCACCACCCAATCTTGGCTTCATATTGCAATTTAAGAATCATGCATTTTTATAGCTCACCAGTATACTGTATATGCTGTGGTTTGCCAGCTGTCACTTTCCTGTAGTTTGACATAGAATCATTGATATACAGTATACTCATCGGCACCGTTGTTTAAGCAGCATCTATATAATGATAGCATACTTCAGCTTACATTTTGTCATATTTTCTACAAAAATAGTAGATTTGCCAAATATTTTGCTGAAGGAAAACTGTTTCCAGTCCATTCCCTAATCAACTAAACTAAAAGGTTGATATGGCATAATTTATTCTCAGCAATGCTGCTACATCCTGCCAAGCAATCCATTATTTTCTAAATGGTTACAAACCAACTATTTAATAATTTATTCAAGAATTTTGTCCACTCCTCATTTCAAATTAATCTGTTAGTACTTACTTGGGAATTCTATTTTCCATCTTTTCAATATAGGAACATTTATCCTTCTCAAAGCTTCAGGCATTTTAGAATTTTTAGATTTTAAAAATCTAAAATCTAGATTAGAAGACATCCAAGGTCCCTTCCAACTGTTAGTTCGTTACTCTGACATTATCTCTGCCTTTCATGATTTCTCAAAGATCAGACTCCATCATCTTCGCCATCCAATCCTCCATTGTGGTAATGTCCCAAGAAGGATTTCTCCTATTGACTCTTGGTAGCTGCCCTGCTGACAAAATATTGATTTAGTTCTCCTGATTGCCCTACTTTTTTCAGGGCAAAAGCAGTTTGTAGAGTCATTTCCTCACGCTCAAAGTTTTTTGGAACCTGTCCTTCATCCAGGGATCTACAAAGCTCATCAACTGAGAAGTCCTGGAATCTATTTCACAGCCTTAAAGGATAAGAGCTCTTATCAACAGCCTTTGTGTCACAGTCTTTTATCTGCCCAACCTTGTTACTTGGCTGAATCTTCTGGGAATGTCTTGATTCCTACATAATCATATCTTTTGTCAAGTGCAAGATTTTCCAATCTTCTTTCTAATCTTATCTAATCTTCCCTACTTTGCCTTTGGCCCAATCACTGTTCTTTCAAGTGAATCAGCACACTTAGGAAATAGAATGCAATCAGAAATAGTCAGCAGCAATTAAATAGTACTCTTTCCTTTTCCTCCTATCCTTCTACTACCTGTTTCCTCTCTTCAATGAAACTCCCATGCACAGCTTGCTAGTGGAAATGAAGTTTTGCAAAATCAGACCCCAGCAAAATCAAGACCATAGACCTTCAGCTATCTCTTCATAGGAAGTATAAATGACTGACGGAATATGTCAAATCAAGTGATTAATGCTTTGCTGAAGCAATTTTAGTAGCAGTCTTCCTTGAGTCCAAATAAATCTAGTTTGGGTTTTGTGACTCCTTGACCTCCGGACTAGTCTAGTATAGACTGTCTGTTTCTCACCCCTTGGACTAGTAGCATCTCATTTCTCACTGGAATATAAAGGGTATACCTTGTGTGAAAACTGCCATCATATGCTTGAGCTTCACATTTGTTAGCTGCCAATCTGTCATGAACTATGAGGGAATGGAGCCGATTGGGAGAGGGAAAGGCTAACTACTCATGATACCTTTCAGAGACACCATCTCAAGGTCAAAGCACTGGGAATGGAAAGCAACAGCTCACCAAGTAGGCTGGCATTGAAAATACAGTTCCCAAAGCAATTTATTGAAATATAATTTGACAATAAGAGACCAGAAAACTGGGAAGGAACTGGACGGGTAAAGTTAACTTGGCACATGAACTTCAGTTCTGGCTTTGCTATTCTGTAAAACACTTGGCTTTTAGTATACCTTTCACCACAAATGGAGTTTAGTGTCTTTCTTGCCTAAAGGACAAGTTAGGGCAGGTCTGACACTTTCCCCTGTTCCCTGTTTTGTTCGGACATGGTTTGCAGGGTCCCCTCAGTAGAGCGAAGATTGCTTCTCTGGGTTGACCGTTCTGCAGACGTTGCTTTCTGTAAGGATCGCCTCTACGTCTAACTTAAGAAAGCGAGAACTTCTGAGCCAATGTAGTTCAAAAGGATCTTTTATTAAGCAGAAGTGAAAGCATTCCATTCAAAGCAACGTCTGAATACCCTTAGGCAACGCAGGTAGAGTTAAAGCAGTCGAGACCCCTCCCATTCGCCAGACTGCAGATTCTAGCCAATACACAAGTGTGAAAATGTTTTCTTTATCAACTGCTCTGGGAACCGGATAAACATACATTTCTCTGACCATCTTCTGTTATCCATTGAAATGAAACATCCCACATTGCCCCTCATAAACCTTCTCCAAAAGTGAAGAGTTCTCAGGATGCTTGGTGCCCGGATATGGATTGTAAACCGTCAATTGACACAGGCAATGCTAATAAATCAAACCCAAGGCCCCCCTTCTCTCAACTGAATGGCACGATCACTCTTTGGGATCTGACAGCCATTCAGTTGTACAGTGAGCTGGTGAGGAGGTTTCTATTCTTTGGTTTAAATGAGATTGCAGGAGGCTTTGTCTGAGGGCAGAAAGGTCAGTATGGAGCTGGGTATAACCCTGGCCATGGCAAAACGATATAGTACAGCCTCCATTTTGTTTGGAAGATGCATTTTCCCCCAACTACATATTGGTTTGTTTTATGTTTATGGTGAGTGTTAACATTACTTCCTCAGAAATGCCTGATGTCTTAATTCTAAACAAGTTTTAAAAATGCATTCACAGATTTTTTTAAAAACATATTCTTATTTACATGTGATGTCCTGGAGAAACAGTAATAATTCTGCATGCAGATTTTGGCCTGCTGAGTGAGAACAGAATCCGTTTGGAAGACATATTATCCAATTTCTATGTAGACTGAAATAATAATTTTCAATATGTACATAGCACCCAGCTTGCTATGATCCTATTTTTAAAGTAAGTTGCCTTTCTTTCTCTTGATTTGTTTGACAAATCTTTATAACAAAAAATAGCCTTTTCTCAATCCATGTTTTTCTTGCAGAAAGAAAAACATTTTTAAAAAATGATATAAATTTGATGTTTATATCAATTTATATAAATATAAATTTATATCATTTTTAAAAAATGATATAAATTTGACTATTTATTTCATGTGCAGATGATCCTCTCTACAAACTGAATAAAATACTGGTTATAAAGCAAGTGAAGCTTTTGGAATTATTTTATGGTTTTTCTTTTCATAACACCACTAGCAAAAATAAATATACGTTAAACTACCTGATACAAATTATGCAAATTCCATATAATTAATTATTCTTCCATCTTAATGCATAGCAAAAAAAAAATGGAAAAAAATAGATCAATTTATAGCTTTATTTCCATTTCAAAGAGTAAGAAAATTATAAGCTACAGTATTTTATTTATCCATTGACATATTTGGGATAGTTAGGTAAAATTAACATCAGAAAGTACATAATATTATAAAGAGTAACTTGGATTGCAACATGATCCATTAAACTCTTTATTGTCAAATGTTGGCTTAATAAAAAGCCAAATTTAAAAACTTGATAATTATAGCTATGTAAAATATATTAGCAATTATGCTATTATATATATGAATACAACATATAACATAATATAGTTATTATAGGTTTCTGAAAATATTTCCTAAAAAGGAAAAATATATTATGAGAGTATAAAGAATAAACACTGATAAATATTATGTAATTAAATCTGTTGAATTAATGCTGTTAAGGATATAAATCTAATGGATTATAATAATATTTGATTAGTTTTACACATTTGAAAACACAGTAAATATACAAATTGTGCAATATTTATATATTTATTTATTATTGGGTAATAAAATTGCATCAAAGAATGCTGGAATTCTGATTCCAAAATTTATTTTAAAGTGCTTGCAGAAATATCAGCATGTGTAACTTAATTAAATCTGTTTTATTATTGAGAATATATTAAGATACACAATTCACAAAGTTAATAAAACTATAATATAAAAGTCTGCATCTATAGTAATAAAAAGAGTAATAATATTTACTTCAGCAGCATGAAAATTGTTATTATAATTGTACTAATGTTTTACATTTGATCATTAGCTGTTTTGCAGTCTAAAGTGATTAATGAATATAAATATCGAACTTCTGTTTTTTTCTGATCTTACTGTATGATAATTTAATGAAAGTAAAGATAAGAGCCAGGCTAACACTTTTCTAATCTAGGCAGATTTACATGCTTAATTAGATATTGAAATCATGATTCCCCAAAGAAAATCAATATTACAGTCTGGCTACATTCAAATGTAAGTTGTCAGTGCTCATTTAAGCAATTTATCTGTGTATCAAAACATTAAGTGGTACAAATCACACCAATGAGTTTCATTTTTTTAGTGATAGTATGGGCAAAAATAAAAGTATGCATTCTTCTGTGTAGGTAGGAAATAAAGTGTGGTTGTAATTGTGCATAACTAGAATGACTGCAATTTTGAAGGTAGTAAAGAACTTTTATCTCCGGTTTACATCAGTGCTCTCTTTTCCCAATTGTCCTATGTAACAGGACAATTTTTAAAGATTTTTTTAATCCCGAATAATTCAAGATGGTGAATATACCTAACACTCCTTCCTTCTTGTTCTCTTTTCCCCAAAACTTTATCACTGTGAAGTGAGTTGGGCTGAGAATGAGTGGTCCAAGGTCACTCAGCTTGTTTCATGCCTAGGATGAGACTAGAATTTACAGCTTCCTGGTTTCTAGGCCAGGATCTTACAGTATCTATTACATCAACCTGTCTCTCTATTCTGACCTTCTACTTCTCATACTCAGTCATTAATGACAAATGCACATTGGTATTCTTCAGATTTCTGCTTGAGATTCTCATGCTTCTAACAGAATCTTGACACAGTGTCATAAAACAGAATGACTCTCCTTCTTGTTTGTAGATTTTTTTATGCATTTAAAGCACGCTATCACATCCCTGTTCAATTACTTTAAACTAATTTATTGTCACGGACAAACTGTTAACCTCCTGCTCCCAAAATCATCTTTTTCAAGGTTCCATTTCAATTTGGGAACAAAATTACTCTGAAGCAAAATAGAGTGTAAATTATACTATTATTGAGGCAACCTTCAAGATCAAGTATCAAGAAGAATAGAATAGAATAGAATAGAATAGAATAGAATAGAATAGAATAGAATAGAATAGAATAGAATAGAATAGAATAGAATAGAATAGAATAGAATAGAATAGAATAGAATAGAATAGAATAGTTATTGTCACTTTAAATGTACACTAATCAGCATACATTAAAATGAAATTTCATTACATTCATCTCTCAAAAGATAACCATTACACATATACACACATGCACACACACACATATATGACATAGAGAAACATCACAGTCTAGTTTGAATGTATGCATATACATGGTGGGAAAAAAAAGATTCCTGCAAGTTTACAACCCGAATGGCATAAGGAACAAAGCTGTTACAGAATCTAGTAATCCTATTATAAATACTTTGAAACCTCCTCCCAGAGGGGAACAACAGAAACAGACCATGAAGTGTGTGTGTGGTGTCTCTAACAATGCTCTAAGCACATAGTGCTTATAAGCAGTATCCTGAATAACAGGAAGCGAGCTTGCTATAAACTTCTCAGCTGTCCTTACCACTCTCTGTATGGACTTTCTATCTGAGGCACTGCTGCCACCAAGCCAAACAGTGGTGCAGTTTGTTAAAACACTCTCAATCGTGCCTCTGTAAAAAGTGGCCAAGACAGAAGCATGTGCTCTCCTCATCCGACGCAGGAAATGCAAACACTGATTTGCACGCTTCACTAAAGATAACATATGAAGAAACCAAGCCAGATTGTTAGTTATTTGCACCCCCAGATATTTAATACTGTTGACCACCTCCACAGCTGCAGCCTTGAAGCCAAGATTTAGTGAAGTATTACTATGCCGGCTCTTTCTAAAATCAACAATGATCTCCTTTGTTTTGTTAACATTCAAAACCAGGTTATTTTTATTGCGCCAGTCTACCAAAGCCTTCACCTCCTCCCTATAAATCTTCATTGTCATCCTGGATAGGCCCCACCACTGCCATGTCGTCTACATACTTCACAATATGGATCCTCGCAGACTTGGCACAGCAGTCTTAGGTCATCAAGGTGAACAGTAGCAGACATAGCCCTGTACTCAAGGAGATGGAATTGGAAACTTTTCTTCCAACTTGCACAAACTGGGGCCTATCAATAAGGAAATCAAGGGTCCAGTTACATAAAGGAGTATTAAAACCTAATAGGCCAGTTTGTTCACAAAATGCTGAGGAATGATTGTGTTGAATGCCGAACTAAAATCAACACAGCATTCGCACGTGAGTGTTCTTCTCCTCCAGGTGCGCCAAACTAACATGATGTACACAAGAAAGTGCATCATCTATAGCCGTGATGGCGAACCTATGGCACGCGTGCCACAGGTGGCACGCAGAGCCATATCTGTTGGCACACGAGCCGTTGCCCTAGCTCAGCTCCAGCGCGCATGTGCATGCCGGCCAGCTGATTTTCGGCTCACGCGGAGGCTCTGGGAGGGCATTTTCGGCCTCCGGAGGGCCTCCAGGGGGGCGGGGGAGGGCGTTTTCGGCCTCCCCAGGCTCCAGGGAAGCTTCTGGAGCCTGGGGAGGGTGAAAAACGGGCCTGCCGGGCCCACCGGAAGTCAGGAAACGGGGGAACGGGAGGGGGGTTGTGCGCAGATGCACGTGGGGCAGCGCATGGGGGTCGTGCGTGCATGCCCGGGGGATGTGGGGATGGGCATTGAATTATGGGTGTGGGCACATGCGCATGCACTATAGCGCGCACGCGCTTGCTTTCGGCACCCGAGGAAAAAAAGGTTCGCCATCACTGATCTATAGAATGGTTCTTCCAATAAGCAGACTGTAATGAGTCAAATGTAGGGGGAAGGCATGAAACAATATAGTCCTTTAACAATCTCTCAAAACACTTCATCATAATAGAAATGAGAGTAATTGGACAGTAATCATTAAGGCATGTAATTATATATTTTTGGGGGGCTGGTACAATGATTGCAGTCTTAAAACATGATGGAACCATGGCCTGATGCAGCGAAAGATTGAAGATGTAAGAACAGAGACCAGCTAGTCAGCACACTCCTTAATATTCTGTTCCATTCAGCCAATTTTGATAATCTATGTAATCAGGTCTGAATTTTATTTCTGACTTCTAGGATATCAACTATCCCACACAAATGTACTGTATATGCTATCTAAAAGTCTGATATGTATTTCTTCCACCTAGTCATCCAAATTATTAATAAATATTGAACTAAAGGACCCTGGATTGATTCTGGTAGCACTACATATTACACTATAATTACATTTCTCTCTGTAATTTGTTTAGGGATGAGTGGTGAGCCTTCCTAGGGTATGATTTTGAATGTATTCAATTACTGTATGAGTCAACTTAATGCACTTGAAATTAGCATGTCATAAAGTATTTTGTCAATATCAAAATATCAAAAGTAATATCTGGCTGAACTCATGGTATTAATTTACCACATTCCGACAATCGATTAAGGAAAATATCCTTTCATGGTTTATTTTGACAAATCTATGCTGACAAAAGTACTAGTTTCATGTTGTTTACAGATCTAAGGTCTTCACTTTCTTTAAATATCTTCCCAGGCACTCATGTCTGATTGACTGGTCTGTAATTTGCAGGATCATTATTTCCCTTGTTTTTAAGGATAGGGACAATATTTATATTCCTTTTAAAGTTTTCCAGTATTTCTCACAGATACTACATAAGGATATACACAAACCATGAAGTCATTCCTTTAGGGTGTAGTTTAAAGTTCAAAATCAAGAGTTTCATTTTCCCCCCTAGTTTATTCTGCTTTTCACGATCACCTGGTAGAACACCTATAAAAACTGAATCAAAATAAATTACATAGCTTTTCCTTTTCCTTGTTAATTGTTAGCAAAAGTGCATTTTCACCAAGCAGCCAATATACTGTATTGTTAACATCTCAACTATTATTGGTTTATATTGTCCTTTATATTGTCTACCTGTCTTTTCTTGTGATCTGACTCTCTATTTCTGCATGTACAGCCATGATGGTTTTTGCAGCTTTCCATTTTTTTCCCTCCTAATTGAAATTATTTGTAATTGTGCTTTTGTTATTATTTTTTCTCTTCTTACCAATTTCTATCTATTAACTTTTCTTACTATGGTATACTACTTATTGCTCTAAATTTATTCAAATCCTCTTTTGTGAACTCTGATGTTATGTGCTTGACTACATTTATTTTTTTACTTTGTCTTAAAAGCAAGAATTCTTGCACTAAATTGATATTTTGTATGATCCTGCTGTTAGAGACTTCAATTGCATTGACTGATTTTCTGAACCTCATAATCTAGTAACTGCAAAAAGCAGTGAGATGTAAATAGAGTATTAGGAATTTCCTCCATAATCCCTCTTTCTCTCTTATTAAGCCTGCTCCTTGTTTAAGGGATAAAAGGAGATCTCTTTCCTATTGATTATTTTAAGCTAAAAATAGTTTATTCTCTTGTGCTTTCCTCCACTAGGAAGAAAAAAATGGCAAGCAAAGCAAGTCAAGAATTTTCTGGGGGGAAAAAATGCTTGGTAGAATTTGTCACTAAAAAGATCACATGATAATTAAAATATTTGTAAGTTACTGTGGGAGGCAAGCATATGTAACTTTTTCAGGACAGAGTGGGTAATAGTTGACACCAATAACAATGCTATTTTTTTCTTATTTTAACCCAGCACTGAGAATTACATAAAATTACATGGATATGTAATATGATGTCCATGGAGCTGCTAAGGGATATAGTCCCAAATTAATCTTGGGTGCTAAAATATATTACATATGGACAATGTTCCTTCCTATCTTTTTTGCAGCCCACCTAGATAACTAGTTTTGTGGTAGTAAATTCACTGAGTGGTTAAACAGGACAAGTAAACAGGGGAATAGACAGGGGAGATTAAGGAAAGGAAAATTAATTTTTTTCCTCTAAGTAGGTACTCAGTGGATTTCAGCTGCTAAGAAATTACTATAAATGAATAATATATTAGTGGTGCCTTAATAAGCAGAAGTGAAGATGAAATGATGCAATCTATAGTTTTCATGGTCTACTTGTATCCCTACATGAAAACCGAATACTATATATCTTTCATGCATAAACAAGTGCAACCCTGGGTTTGGTGGCAGGAGGGAGGAGGGAAGAAGAAAATAACTAAAACAGTTAAGAGAGGAAAAGATATATTAGCCTCCCCAAATGCATGTCATTCCTGAGGACCGGGAATGAACTAATGGATTTAGCTTCAGAAAGACAGATTCTGGTTAAATTCTGGGAAAGTTTTCCTAACATTAAGAACAACTTAGCAGTTGAATTAATTATTTAATTAGGCGGGATTTCTTTTTCCCTAGATGTTTCCAAAATGAAGGTGGAGAGATTTTTGAATTAATTCCCAAGCAGAGATTTGTATTCCAACACTGTAATTCTGAACTTTGTGACAGACTTTTAATGGTTGTGGCAGATATTTAATGTAAGCCTGCCAGGGAACTTCCTTGGGAGGAATGACAGACTGAGGACATCTTTGCAAAAGCAGAGTTGACAACTGAGGCAAAGAATGAAGAGAAATTCAGTACCTCTCTGGACAAAGAAAGGAAGGGAGATTGTTCACATATGTACTGCATGGCTGCTTCTTGTGTGGAGACTGCATGACAGTAGTCTCCCATGGGTTTGTGCACTGGGAGATGATGGGAATAGCCATCTTCCTCACAACTACAATCAGTGCCTTTTAAAGGACACTAGGTTTGTTAATGTCACTTGCTCATCACCCAGAAAAATTACTCATTAACTAATTCTAAGCTACTAGAAACTTTCGAAACAATAACTAGGCCGTATAAAACCCGAGCGGATCATAAACCGTTCCAGGTCGGGGACCAGGTGTATTTATCAACTAAATATCTAAAACTTCAGACACCCAGTAAAAAGTTAGGTCCTAAATATCTAGGCACGTTTACGGTAACCCGGGTGATTAATCCTGTAACGGTAGCTTTGAAATTACCACCCCTATTAGGCAAAGTCCATCCCGTCTTCCACATTAGTCTACTTAAGCCTGTAAGTAGATCCCTTCCGACACCTCTCGGGCCCATATACATGGACCATTACGAGGTAGATGAACTCCTTGACTCCAGACTGTTCAGGGGCAACCTCCAATATCTGGTGTGGGTATCTGTTTACGGAGGCTACCTGGGTGGCAGCGCCTGACATCAAAGCTGAACGATTACTCAGGCGGTTCCATAGACAGTATACACACAAACCAGGGCCCATCAGGGGTCGTTCGAATGTTGCTAACCCTTCTGCTTTGTCTCCTGTAGGTGGACCCCTGGTAGAGGGGACCCGCCTGTCGTGCCAGGGCTCGACACATGTACCTGGGGGAGTGGGAGACACAGAAAGCGAGGCGTGACATTTGGCGACACAACGGACTGCGGGAGACAGGAGGGGCGGCGATGGCGTGTGCCTCCAGCGGTTCAGAAACGTGGTGAAGGAGAGTGACGTCACGGCGGCTGGCGTGGAGATGGAAAATGAGCGGAGCCATTTGAAGCCATATGAAGCAAGCCGCCGAACAGCTGAGAGGGTGAGGGATTAAAGCGCCGGATGGTGGTTTGGTGAGAGTACTGGTTTGGAATTGTATAAATAGCGCTGAGAGGCGGATGCTCTCAGCGCTGACTTTAATCTAATTTGGTTCGGCATGGATTTAGCACTTGCCTGTAGCGTGATTAAAGCTGAAGTTTACTCTCTTAAAGTGTCTTGGAGTCATTTACAGTCAATACCGCACAAGTTTGGCTCAGCTGGTCCGAGAATGGGTGAATTTGCCTTCAGTCCTGCATGATGCAAACCTGCTCCTTTAATTGGTGCTACTCTGGGGAAATGCAAGCAAGAATGACTAGAGGGAAAACAAACTTCTGGATCACATTCCAGTCTCAAAACACTTCATGCCCATCAGGATGGAGTGTTGTAGGACATCTTAAATCGCCAGCTAGCCTACAGCTCCCTTCCTCCATTGCAATGGTTACGTTACAATATTAAGATCAAGCTTATGAATTATAATAATTTTAACATTTGCAATTTAAGGCCTGGGTAGTCCAAATGTTAAAATAGAAGTTCAGTGCCAAACGTTTATGACTCGCATCAGTCTTTGATGTGAATATAATTTTCCAGGGTTATGAGAAGCAATCGGAGGAGATGCTTTGCAAAATGTGTGGGGAAAGGCAGAACGCCCTCCCTAAACTATTAAAATAACCTTCTAATTACAGGCCTTCTGCTGTTTTTGCCAACAGAGTGTGCTTGACCATACTTTTGGCTATTTTTACTCTGAGAAGCCAGATCCATTCTGCCTACTACCATTCTTGTTCCACGTTTACAAGTGCTGCAGGCTATGAGTACAGAACAGGACTCATTATCAGCACTGTCATTGCCTTGCAGGATAAGGTAGGGATGGTGCTTGCTTTTTATTATTATTATTATTATTATTAATCACTTCCTTCTGCTTCAACCTACATCCTTCTTATACCTGGAACCTGTCATCTATTTACATTTGTGCACAGATTTATTTATTTTTTTGGAAGATTGCTAAACATCTATTCAGAAGAAGCCCAACTGACAGGACACAGTTTATGGGGAGCATCATCATCCTATGACCAGTTAGGTAACTTGACAAGTGGATTTTTAAGCTGTCTTAAGTATTTGTGTGCTATGCTTATGAGGAGCATTATTATGCCCAGCAATTCTTATAGGTGATAAGTTGTATTACTTCAGCACTTTTTTTCTGCTTAGATAGAAGTCACAAGAAGATAATTCCCATGTACTTTTTTCTGTTTAGATAAAAGCCACAAGAAGTTAATTCCCATGTTGCAATATCTGTACTCCAATTGCTTCCAACAGATTTATGAGGGATCTGTCAGCACTCTTACAGTTCTAAAATCCAGTTTTCAGAGTCTTCCTCTATTTCTGCAGGGCTTTGTTCTTGTCAGAAATACTGCTGAAATTCATTATTGCTAGGAGAGAGAAGAAAGTCTGCATCCATCTATGATCACTCTTTATCACACGATCATTCCCAAAATGTCACTATATCCAGAAATAATTGGCTAACAAGTGGTTTCCATAGTAACACAGTGACTGTATTTTACCTAAAAAAAGAATATATGCTTGGCCAGCAGGTTTAATTTTCTTAATTTTCAGCAGGTTAAAAGTCCATGATATCCTCAGCGCTTATTAATGATCTTTAAATATGTTTTCCTTAGTGTTATTTGATGCTTCATGTTCTCTGCAAATACCTGCATGATTCATTCATATAAGTACATTTCTTGCTTATTGCATATTTGAAAATTAAGGATGAATTGTGTAAAATGCATTTCAAGTGATACAGGTATTCTAATATGCTTCTACCTAAGATTTATGTATGTAACTATGTAATATGTTACTAATCATATATATTTAAAACAACTATTTTGCTTCCAAAGCATATCAGAATAGCTAGTCAGATTCATATCTTCATTTATACATGTTTATATGCCTCACAAATAGATTTAGCAATAGCAATAGCAATAGCACTTAGACTTATATACCGCTTTACAGTGCTTTACAGCACTCTCTAAGCGGTTCACAGAGTCAGCATATTGCCCCCAACAATCTGGGTCCTCATTTTACCCACCTTGGAAGGATGGAAGGCTGAGTCAACCTTGAGCCGGTGAGATTTGAACCGCTGAACTGCTGAACAGTCAGCTGAAGTAGCCTGCAGTACTGCACTCTAACCACTCTAACCATAGAACATAAGATTTGCATGCAGACAGAACACAAAAAAACAATAGTGCTTTAAATATTCAATTGCAAAATGTCATTGATATTTTTTTCTAATTAGATGGCCATTTCTTAATTTCATTAAGTTAGCTTGTTCATCTTAGTGTTGGAACAATTTCCCTATCTCCAACTGAGGCTTTAAGTAAAACATTTTTCCTGATATTAGTATTGTTTTGTGATTATTTATGATTTAAATATTATAACCACTTACATTTCCTGAAAATGTCATTAGGATCAAAACAAGGCATAATACTTTATCCAATCTTCTAGATGAACTGTTAACCCAAACTTCTCTTGGCACGGCTACAGTATTGCACCCTAGAAAAGAACAAGAGTGGGGGAAAAACACTGTAGCTTTAAACCAGTTGCCAATAATGCTAGATAGTGTGGATCCAGAGAATGGGAACAGCTTTTGCTCCCCTAATACATATTAGGAGTAAGAGGAAGGAACTAATTAGGTGAGAAGGAATTTAGAAGAAACTAGATATATAAGGTGACAAAGGATATTTTTCCTGGGTCCTATTAAAGTCCTAACTATAGAAGATCTCTCACAACCACAATCTTTGTTTGGGTATGGAATAAATTAAGGGAAAGTTTACTGTTTACTTCTGTCTTGCTTCAATATTTCAGTTGTTATATTAAGTAATATAGTTTTTAATCTAACCTGGACGAAAAGAAAACCTTCCCAGAAGAAGTATTCCTTACTCCTCCCCAGCTATAGCTCAGTGATAGAACATAAACTGTTGATATACGTATTATCAAATTTAATTTTTGCATATCTACAAAAGTCAGGAAAATAGAGAGTTGCAGATGGTCTGACAATATATAAATTGCTGGGGTTAATACAACATAGCTTTCTCATGAGATTCTTTGATATCTGTACTTTTTAAAACAATCCTGGTTAGGACATTTCTTTTCCAGAACACTATGCAGATATTATATTTGATTCAAAGTTACTTGCTAATTTTGAGAACCTATACTTTATAATCTTTTTTAGTACTATCAGAAAAAGGTTTATCAACTATAAAGAACTATATATAGTATATCTCGGTAAAGTTGGATGACAATGAAAAGAATATGCTGTAGGAAGCAGAAGAAATGGATCAAATAGAAGCTGTTCTTGTTGCTCATCATTGACTTTCTCAGAAGGCAGAGGTGGGTTGCTTCCGGTTCGGACTGAATCTATAGAACCGGTAGCGGGAATTTCCCCCCGCTCGCCGAACCGGGAGCAGTGGCCGGCTGGCCACGCCCATGAACTGGGTCTGAGGGGAAACATCTGCCATACACAAGCCTGCCATGAATGCAATGCTAAGACTAAAATATGAAGAGCAGGCTCTCCACTACTTTCATAGATAGATAAAAGGAACAGACAATCCACATCTTGTGTTGTACATACTCCTTTATAAGTTAGATAAATAGTACTGGCCCTTTAGTGCTATTAACATAATTGTACAGTGATTGGCAACAAAGCAATTAGTGAAACCTGTGTAATTCCTTTATTGTATTCTAAATGTAGTGTGTTCATATTTACTAAGATATTAAAACGCTTGTTTAGGGAGCATATTAACTTTCCCAATATTATGACATAGCCATATAAAAGAAGATATGGATTTGAGAAATATTTTGTGACAATTATAAGATTTTTTTTTAAATTAAAAACAAAAGAAAAAAACATGAAAAAAGAAACTGATGATGAACAAATTACCAAGGGGTTGTGGTGCTTTGTCCTTCTTTGTCGTCTGGCCTTCCCTCTTCATAACTTTATTTATTTATTTATTTATTTATTTGTTTGTTTATTTGTTTGTTTGTTTGTTTGTTTGTTTGTTTGTCAAACATGTACAAGATAGCAGGTATAGGTATAAACATAAACATAATCAAAGTGAATACAGATAGATGAGGACAATAGGACAGTAGGACAGGGACGGTAGGCACGCTGGTGCGCTTATGCACGTCCCTTACAGACCTCTTAGGAATGGGGTGAGGTCGACAGTAGACAGTCTAAGGTTAAAGTTTTTTGGGTTTGGGGAAGAAACCACAGAGTCAGGTAGTGAATTCCAGGCATTGATCACTCTGTTGCTGAAGTCGTATTTTCTGCAGTCGAGTTTGGAGCGGTTTACATTAAGTTTGTATCTATTGTGTGCTCGTGTATTGTTGTGGTTGAAGCTGAAGTAGTCATTGACAGGTAGGACATTGTGGCAGATAATTTTATGAACTACATTTAGATTCCTACCTATCACTCTCTCTCTCTCTCTTTCTCTTATCTATTTATCATGATTCTAAATTGCCAATCTCTTTCAAAGAGGGGCTCTTTTTATTGGTAGTTGCTTAATCATACTCCATCCTAGTCCCTTTTGGTCTTCTGTGAACAGACTTTAACCAACTCTCTGGAAAGTTCTGGCATTCCAAAGTATCCATAATCTCTGCTTATTTGCCTCAAGATTTCTGGCTTCACCATGACATTGTATATGCAGGAAATAAATGAAATGCATTTTATATATAAATGAATGCAGTGAATTATCTGTCTGCAGAATGACTACAAGCTCCTGTCAAGACCATTGTACAGTATTGTTTCATTTTTAATGTTACACTAGCATGGCTTTTTATACATCCATCTTATCCAAAACATAGTATTAAGCACCACCAGAAGGTTATCTCTTATTCTTCTTCACAAAACACTTTTGAAATATTATTATATCATTATTTTTGTAGCAGGCAATAAACTGTTTTTAAGACAAAAGAATTTCTTTGAGACAGTCTGACTGGGAAAATTTTATATTGCATTCCTCTTTACTTGATCTGCTTGCTACTTATGCTTTTTCTATATCCTGAATTCTGCTTCTAAGAGACAAGTTATTGTATAGCTCCCTAAACTCACTTCTTTCTTCTTGAAAACTTGGAAGTTTACTTTACAACCATACTTGCTATGATTTTATTTTAAAAACAATGCAGAAGTCAGAAATACAGGAGAAATAGACATGATATCTTATGCCACATTATTTGGAGAACAAATGCTTGTAAAAGAAAATACAAATCATAACGAATCCACTAAGTTTGATGAAGTAGCCATCCCTCCTATTATGTACTTTTTCCACAATCAGTTTAATGTGTATTTCACCCATCCCCCAGTCAACAAAAATCCATATTCTTTAGTATGATAACCAGCTTTGCATAGAAGATGGATAGGTCAAGTATATATTAGTGCCAAGCAATATATAGAGGTGCAGTAACTTCAAAATTCAAATAGCTTGGAAAAGATTGGCTGACAAATTTATTATGCTGCTAGTATAAAATTCTGAAGGGGCCACTTACAGTTTTGATATGGTCTAGTATCACCATCATTGTATTTTGGTTTAATATTCATACATTTGTGAATATGGTGTGGGGAGAAGGAATTGAGTTTAAAGAATTTAGTGAGTATTGTGGGGTACAGATTTTTGTTAATCATTCAATCAATCAAACATGATGTCAACAAGACATTGGAGTATGAAAAACTCTCTCATGTATTTAACATGAGATGCTTATTAATTGTTTCTTAATTACTTTATTGGAAAGCCTGACCATTACTGCTCCATTTGTCAAGGTGAATCCTAAGTCAAGGACTACTTCTATTATAAAAACCCTATTGAATAATCTTTATGTCATTTCAACAAATTACCATTGGAAATTTCATTCATTTTTGTCCTAATATGAATACTTGGGGAGATATTTAGCAATCTTTATGTTAATGTAAATATCTGTTGTGCTGGATAATGAGTTTGTGTGTCATTACCGAAAGAAAAAAACACTTCTACCCATTTTTGGATTATTTACCTAGGTATTTTATTTTATTTTAAATTTCTATGCTTTACAAGGTGACTCTGGTTGGCTAACAAATTATAAAAAACAAGTAACAAAATAATTAAAAGATTAAATGAACTGACATTAAAGTATTAAAAACTCTGCTAAAATCATGCCTACAAGAGTTAAGATATGGATGGGAGGGCATAAGATAGCAATAGCAATAGCAATAGCACTTAGACTTATATACCGCTTCATAGTGCTTTACAGCCCTCTCTAAGTGGTTTACAGAGTTAGCATATTGCCCCCAACAATCTGGGTCCTCATTTTACCCACCTCAGAAGGATGGAAGGCTGAGTCAACCTTGAGCCGGTGAGATTTGAACTGCCGAACTGCAGCTAGCAGTCAGCTGAAGTAGCCTGCAGTGCTGCACTCTAACCACTGCGCCACCTCGGATCTTCTTATCCCATTAAGTTTGGGAAGCACTGATTTATCTGATCACTGATAAAAGATATGGCAGCACAGTTTCCTTTCACCTTGAGCAGGAAACCATAAACCTTTAGGCACTAAAAGAAGCCCTAGCCACACTTAAATTAGAAATTCTCAATATTCTTTCCCTAAAATACAAAACAAAACAAAATGGCCAGGCCCAGTCCATGTGGTTGACCTGACTAGAAATGTATTGCATCATTTAATCCTTCTCCAAAAACAGTGTTAAATGCAATTGTCAGTCAACAAAATGCTGTTTTCTCCTATCTACATGCCAATTTTTCAGTTACAAACAATTCACAAACACCAAAATAAAGTGGATGGCAGCTGTCCATGGGGAAAATGACAGAACATTCAGAGAATGAATATGTTATGATAAGCAAAAGCTGATTTTGATGATTCCTAGCTGTCCTAAAAATTAGTAGCACATATTGTTTCTTTAGTCCAGTGCTTCTTATAACATTCAGGATAATTTATTTCTTCAGAATAAATGTTGATTGTGCTCAGTCCAACCCACTAAGATCCAGAAATCTGCTTCAAAATGATCTAAAAAATAAGCTTATATTTATTAAGCATCGGTGTGAAATTAGGAAAAGTGAAAAATTAAAATATAATTTATATCCTTCCATTTTAAAACATGACAAATTGAGCCAGAATAAAGTTTAAGTCTACATTTTCATCAGAAGCAACTACCCGTGATTAGAATAATTTCACTAGTAAATCTGTTCATTTCTATATACTAAATAAGAAAAACCAACAGGGCTCATATGAGTCTATATCAGTTGTGCATGTTTTCTGTAAAATACCTTTTTAAAAAAAACAAGAAATAGTGCACAAATTATTTGCATAATAATTTCCTACTGCAACCTCATAATCTGCAAGTGAATTTAAATTACTGTTATGATTAACACTGGGAGGGCATGGTGTATATTAGGTAATCTCAAATAGGGCATAGTGTATATTAGGTAATCTCAAATAGTTATGGAATCATATAATTCATGTTAGATAGTGGGTAGAGATGACAGGAGACAGACTTCCAAAGCAGCTCTTTATTTCAGCTCTTGTATCAGCAACCAGCAAAGAGCAGTCTGACAGCTTGCCCTTTTATAGGGAGCTGTCAGACAGACCAGCCAATAGCGTTTGAGCTTTTTCCCGCTCAAACGCTGGACCTGGTTGGAACCATGTAACACAGTTTAAACAGTTAGAACATAACACCCCTCCCCTCCTGGATGGAGCTGTCCAGCATACGTAAGCACGCAGGTAGGCGGGGCGTTTTGGAGCCCTACGAGACCTGCGCAATTCAGTTGGTGGTGAGGCAGCGGCCTGTGCGGACAGGTCTGCTGCCGCTCCGGGGCTCGAGCATGGAAGCTCCTGGAAGGTACTGGGTGTGGCCTCCACGGCCGAAGGGACCGGTTCGAAGGGAGGACATCGCTGGCTCTCGGCTTC
>QLTV01000988.1:1894006-1911128 GCA_003457575.1 Thermophis baileyi
TCCTGAGATGCCGTAGGATTTTAGTTGCAGAGGTAGTTTGTCGTGTACCACTGCGTCGAAGGCTTTACAGACGTCTATATAAATTGCATCTATTGTTTTGCCCTGGTCAAGTTTTGAAGTCCATATGTTTTTTTCAGTGTACTAGTTGTAGATTGTAGGATAATTTTTTTCCTGAAACCGAATTGCTTGTTTGAGAGTAGGTTGTTTGTTTCTAAGTGGAGGGTAATGGATTGGTATATGATTGATTCCATGACTTTGCAGGTGACGCAGCATAAAGAGATTGGTCTGTAATTTTCAACTAGGCTGGGGTCTCCCTTTTTGAAGATGGGGATGACCATGGCTAGTGAGCATAGGTTTTGTAGGGAGCTGGTCCTGAAGGATTTTTCAAAGATTATGCTTAGCGATTCAGCCATAGCAGCGGAGAGCTTTTTTAGGAAGTATGCACATAGTCCATCAGGTCCGATTGATAGAGATGGTTTTAAGCTGCGTAGTGCTTTTTCAGTGTTATCTTCTGTGAAATCTATTTGTGTTAAATCGTTATAATTATTTGTGGTACGACTAGGGAATTTTGGCATGAGCCGTTGCTGTTTACAAATGCACATTCTTTTTTTTTAAAACAAATCAGTTTGTGCATCTGCTGACCTGTTGCCTTTTTTTCTTCATAAAGGGAGGATGCAAGGGAATGAAAACCATCAGATTGTTTTCTCTTCAAGTGGAAAAGGTCTACATATTTATCTGCAACTTAAAAAAAATCTCTAAATATTAGCTTAAAATGTTGTAATCATTAAGAACATAGAGTATAATGGAACAATTTGTTTCCAAGCATATGTGTTAATCAAATGTGTCCTTGAAGTACTATCCAGCATTGCTCATTTACATAAAACAATATCCACAAACATAAGAGTTATCTCTCTTGCACACCAGATGGATGTGAATTTGGGAGTTGGTAAGCATCCTGCATAATTCTGCCACACACAGAATATCTCCCACCATGAACTGTGTCTAATCTTGTCAGCTGCTATTTGATTCCAGAACTGGCTCTCTCATTTGCATTTATATCAAGCAAACAATATTTTACATAGAGAATATATCCACATAATGAGTTAAATGAAGGGATGATGTCTTGGTGATTTCCCAATGATGTCAGCTCCATCAAAAGTCACTCCAGTATTACAATATTTACTCCTTGTGAATATACAGGACATACTGATATATCTTTATCCTCCATGTACTTGTTACCTTTTTCAGTTTCTATTTTAAAGTATTCAATTTCCAGGGTTTTGAAAGAGACTCTTCATAGGTAGAGTTGTCTCCTCTGCAAAAACAATCATCTTAAAAGGAGCTGACAATATTAATCTGAAGAAGATGGCAAAGAAAGCATGCTTCTCCACACTGTCATTCTTCAATTTTGAGCAGCTTTCTTTTAATCAGGAGATATAATTCCTTATTTCCAAGAATGCAGGGAGTCTGGCAGTGATGCAAACCTCACAAAATGGGGAAAGGAAGCTGAAATGTTGAGCCTGCTGCTTAAGTAATGGGGTTTCTTACTCAACATTGGCATATTAAAGCTTCTATAAGTTCTAGCATACAATACATATTATAAGACTTAATTTGTTTTTTGAAAAGCAAAACAAAATATTTCTCTGAATTTTGGTGAGGAAATCTTAAAGATCTGCATACAGCACTCTGTTCTTATAGTGTAGATTTTACACACAAAGAAGCACCTAGATAGATCTGTACTGAAGATATTAATTAGTTAGTTAGTTAGTTAGTTAGTTAGTTAGTTAGTTAGTTAGTTAGTTAGTTAGTTGTTAGTTCATTCGTTCAATTATGGATTTGTTTATTTTTGTCCCACCTTTATTATTTTTACAAATAACTTAAAGTGGCAAGCATATCCAAAACTTCTTCTTCTTCCTATTTTCCCAAACAACCCTGTGAGGTATGTTGGCCTGAGAGAAAGTGTCTGGCTTTCTAGCCTAACTACTTTCTAGCCTGGTGTCTTAACTACTAGACAATACTGGCTCTTTATTGTATTGTATTACAGTGTATTGTAAAAGCAATAGGGAAGTGACAAGAGACTAATATCTATGCCATGCTATAATGTACAAAATGTTCTGGGCTGCTTTTATCAGCATAAGGAAATCAAACATGCAGTCTGTTTCAGGAGTTCTAATGGTACACTTGTGGTTTTCTTCTTTTCCAGGATTTTTGGTGGAATAGAATGTAGGTTGTATAGCTTCATGAACTCTCCTCAAAGGCAAAATTTTGGACCATTTTCAAATCTTGAATATAACCTCTTTGCAGAAGAAACACTCTGACTCTTCTATTTCTAACGTTAAAAACTCTATACATCTCTCTTGTCTATCTCTATGCTTAAATAACTACTTAACTGATATCTACATGGTATGCCAGCAACCATGTTTTACTAACAAAGGCACATAACAAACCATATGGATTTAGCCCATTTGCAATGTTCGGAGCAGACGGTTTATATTGTGAGTCAAGCTCTGGGGAAATTTTGCTAAGGGTGATTTTTAAACATGACTTATTCAAAACAGTTCATTTCATAATCAGAAGACCTAATACAATGCAAACAGAAGTAACACTGCAAAGATGGGACTCATTGTTAGACACTTTAGTGTTTCTTCCATTCAGAGAAACCATAAGCTATGGGATATAGGGAATATTTTCTGATTAAAAAAAGAAAAAGAAAAAGTATTCTTCAGGGAATAAATAAGCAATAAGAAATAAGAGCATTGAAAATGTCAAACTTCTACCCTTTTCACTTACATTTCAATAATCTGTACTGACAGCATTCAATTCATGTTTGCTTGCCTGACTTACAGCATAATGTTATATGAGGTACTGGCTAACAATCATAGGCATTCTACAGAAAACCAGTAAATCGCCAATATTTTTCCTTTGGTATCAAAGAAGTTAACTGGCAGTGCATTATGTGATGGGTGTCCATGATGACAATAGCAAAATTGTGGCTTAAATCTTACTAAAAAGTCATCATAAATTTCTACATTCACACAGACATATTCTATTTAAAAGAGACCATTTTATAACCAAAGCAATTTGCATTGGCCTCATTCCTATCTATAGTCATTATATATCATGTGAATATAATTCCTGTTTAGAGCTGGGATTTGAACAAGGGCAAAGAATTGTACTGTGCAATTTGCCTCAGATCATAATTTGAAAAGATAGCTCACATTTAGAATCTCTGCCAAATCAATTTCATGAAGTTTCATAGCCTACTTAAATAAAGATGATTATTGTCCAACCAAACACATTCATTTGTCTAATGAAAATATGATTCAATATTTAGGAAATTTTGAGTTATGGGTAACAGTGTTCTTTTCAGGACATGCATATTCAATAAACAGAAAATGTAGAACTGGTACACTACTAAAAACTATCGATAAAATGCATGCTTCTGTAAACAGATTGCTTAACTGCTAATGACATCTCTCCATAGCAGATGCTATGCAAAGTTGATAAACCTTCCTATTCAGAGTTTACCTGATCCTGATACTTAGTCTGACCAGTATGAGATGGTAGAAATTGTATTTCTGTGGATTGGACTTAAACTAAATTACCACATTAATTAAATTGTTTATTTCATTGCTAAACTACCGTACCTTTCCTGAAAACATCTCAAGGAAACTAGGTCCGTCTTCACTGTAGGAACAAGGGATGTGTCTGCATTCCATGTAGACAGTATTCCATGCACAAATCAGGAAATTGTCCATACTTGTTGGTCCAGGAGAGTCCATACCTAGACTGAAACACGTGATTTGTCCACAAATGGATCAGCAACACACATATTCTAATAGAAATGCTTTGGAATGGGGGATAGTACAAAAGAAGTAGTACCCTAGGATGACAGAGTTAGGACAGATCAGATGTGGGTTTCAGCAGGTTCTGACCAGTTCTGGAGAACCGGTAGCGGAAATTTTGAGTAATTTGGAGAACCGGTAAATACCACCTCTGACTGGCCCCGCCCCATCTATTCTCTGCCTCCCGAGTCCCAGCTGATTGGGAGGAAATGGGGATTTTGCAGTAACCTTCCCCTGCCATGCCCACCAAGCCACGTCCACAGAACCGGTAGTAAAAGAATTTTGAATCCCACCACTGGGACAAATGCAGCTAGTTGTCATTAGGCAATGGCAAGAAAAGAAATCTCAGAAGGAAACATAGAATAGGTAGGTAGGTAATAGCACATTAGTAGGCAGAGGCATTAGGCATTAGTAGCAAGGCAGGAAGTAGGCTAAGGTGCAGTGGAAAGGCAGAAAGACACAGTGAAGATCAGGTAGTCCTTTTTGGGCTGGGTAGATATGCTGCACTTAAACTCAAGCACAGCAGCAACAAAGAGCAGGAGAAGAAAGAGAAGAGAAGATTGCTGGGTGGTTTGGCATACAAGCTATATGAAGGACGACAGGAGAGAGGAGCAAAGGGTGCCTGCTTGCTAGACTTAATCTCTTATGTCTCTAATTTGACACAGCAAAAAGCCAGATAAACCTAAATAATCTTCCCAGTATAGACAGGTTGAACTTCTGACAGAGAATAAAGTAGGTGCGATTATTACTTTATGCACCATTGTAATAGCAATCTTCATAGACTATCTAAGAAATTTTATGCTCCAAATGATCCCCCAAAATATAACAGTGAACCAATTATGATTTATCTCCAAGCAGCATTCAGCATCCTATATTCATTGTCAACTACAGTTGAGAATTCTATGCCAATACAATGTCAGTGGACACCAGGGGTGGGTTCTAACTTACTCGCTGCTGGTTCGCTTCCTCCTGCGCCGCGTGGCCGCGCGTGCATGCACAGTGCAAATTTTTTTAAAAAAAATCCCCCCCCCCAAAGCCAAAAACAAGATGGCGATGCATGCACAATGCCGGAAACTCAGCTTCTGTGCATGTGCAGAAGGAAAAAAAACCGGAAAAAATTCAAAAAAAAAAAATCCAAAACAATTTTAAAAAAAAAGATGGCGGCGTCTACAGACTGGCACCAACCGAACCGGCTCCTTGATGTCATCGTGACATCACCAGCGGGTTGCTACCAGTTCGGGCGAACCGGTCCGAACCGGGAGGAACCCACCTCTGATGGACACTTGCACACACATACACACACACACACACAAACACACACACGCAAACACTTTGATCCCTAAACCTGCTTTGTCCACACAATAGATATTAATATTGTCTGTAGATATTAATATCAAAGGATTAATCAGAAAAAGTCAATTCAAGAATGCCAAAAACAATGCTTATACTATTTAGAATAAAAATAACAATGTTGTCAATTGTTATTACTTTTCTGAATCTATATACTATTAAAACTCTTGTTATGACCTTTCATTGGGTAAAACAGTGTATCATGCAGAAACAATTTCTGAAGCAAGGTACCTCAAATGGATTAACTTATACAATGTATACAAGATCCAAGACACAGGACTCCTGAGATAATGAAATTTGGGGAAATTGTGGCTGCTTCAGTGTTACTGGCTGCTGGGCTGCAGCTGCAGTCACACAATCTTCATTTTCAATGTTCCATTATGGTTTCCCAATCAGTTTTCCCTTGTTCCGTCTCCCACCCAGCAGCAGCCACTGCTGGGAAGAGAAGGGAAGAGAAAGGAAAGGAAGAACAAGGAAGGAGTAAGGAACAGAGAGGAAGGAATCCCAGGCACCTTTCCTGGTTCATGCCACCCATCCAATGGTGGGATTCAATTTTTTTTACTACCGGTTCTGTGGGTGTGGCTTGATGGGCGTGGCGTGGCTTGGTGGGTGTGGCTTTGGCGTGGCGTGGCTTGGTGGGCATGGCAGGGGAAGGACACTGTAAAATCTCCATTCCCTCCCCACTCCAGGGGAAGGTTACTGCAAAATCCCCATTTCCTCCCGATCAGCTGGAACTCGGGAGGCAGAGAATAGATGGGGGCGGGGCCAGTCAGAGGTGGCATTTACCCGTTCTCCGAACTACTCAAAATTTCCGCTACCGGTTCTCCAGAACTGGTCAGAACCTGCTGAAACCCACCTCTGTACCCATCCCCCTCATGCAAGCCATCCTGACCTGCACTGCCCCACACGTGCCTTCCTCGATCAATGCTCTTTTTTAACATCCACACATATCCTCCGTGACTCACTCCACATCCTTCTTGCTTTGCGAATGGGTGGAGGATCAGGTGCACAACTCAATGCATATTTAAAGGAAAAATCTGCAGAAATTTGTGGGTCAGTGAGCCAGATCAAGAGAGCCTGTCATTTGAGAATAGAACAAACCATTTGTTAAACATTAAACTTATAGGGAGAGAAGATCCTTTCCATTGGACTGATGCCACCTCAGATACAAGGTATGACTGAGTTATAAATTGTGAAAATGGATGGATCAAAACTCTGGGGTCATGATTGGCTGAGGAGGCTGTCACTCATTTGAAGTTACATGAAGAACTACATGAAGCTACACGGTTTATCACAAAAATCAGCAAAGATTGCCAAAAGTAAACTGAAAGACTTTGGATTATGGCATACATGTGTTGAAAAATGGTATCAGCACATCCAAGCACATTAAAAGTAAAACTATTTTATATTAGAATATGATACCCAACTTGAACAAACCCAGGTTCACATACACAAAAAGTTAGAAACTTGAATTGGACCAGATGGATATTGAATTGATGATTAATTCCACTGGCTATATATGTGGAACTGAGGTCATTTTTGGTAACCTTACCAAGAGACATTTTAATAAAATAGGCCTATTTACTTATGAAAATGGAACAGATTGTTATGGTATTTCTCATAATAAATGCACACAAAAAGTTATAACATGATAATAGACTTTGGAATAGATTCAACAAAGTGCTTTGGCAGACAGTCGTAGACTAAGTGCTATGAGGCTATCTGGGCACATAGTGTTATTTAGGTGACATAAATGCATTTGGTGTAATTGATGTGATATATTTGCAAAATCCCAAGAAAGCATTTTACAGAATAAGGGACTATGGTTTTCAGCATGAAGAAATGAACACATAATTCTTTAAATAAAGTACTATATACAGGTTCGCTTGGTGCACCAATTACGACCCTACTTGGATCGAGAGGCTCTCCTCACAGTCACTCATGCCCTTGTCATCTCACGGTTAGATTATTGCAACGCGCTCTACATGGGGCTACCCTTGAAGAGTGTTCGGAGACTACAGTTGGTCCAGAATGCGGCTGTGCGAGCCGTCATGGGTGTACCTAGGTACACTCATATTATACCAATTCTCCACGAGCTGCACTGGCTGCCTATTGGTCTCCGGGCACAATTCAAGGTTTGGGTTATTACCTTTAAAGTCCTATATGGCTCAGGGCCCGGTTATCTTCGAGACCGCCTTCTGCCACATAGCTCCCAGCGACCGGTAAGATCCCCCAGGGTTGGTCTCCTCCAGGTCCCGTCAGCTAAACAGTGCCGGCTGGCGGGCCCACGGGGGAGGGCCTTCTCTGTGGCTGCTCCGGCCCTCTGGAACGCTTGGGGCCGTTGATCTCGCCTCTGTAATTTGGCGAGATCCGGCCACGAAACGGTGTGTATGGGTTTTTATTTGTTGTTGAATGTTTTTTAATATGTTTCTTGTTAATAGTTTTTATATTTTTATAATGTTTTTATTGTTGTAAGCCGCCCAGAGTCCTCCGGGAGTTGGGCGGCATAGAAATAAAACTAACTTAAACTTAACTTATTAATGCCCAAAGCATACACAAATGCCATAAACTGTATGCACCTGTCCAAATTATTGTGGTCCCAATGCATATTGTAGGGTCACATATTAGACTTGATTTGTATCTTGGGATAGTTGAGACATGATGTGATTTTGGAGGCCATTGCCATCAGTCCATTACCATAGTTAGATTACTTTCTGACTGCTTTTTGGCTGTCTTGTACCACCGCCACTCCCTCTACAGTAAGATAAAGCTGTTAGATCAGCCTAGCCCAACCCAACCAAGCCTAAACTGGTGGACTTGATTGTATCCCAGATAGTACTTGTGTTTTCCCCAAGGGGGTAATGCACAGTTTGTCGGAGATCCTAGTTGCAGCCTGGAATGGGCATGCAGTAGGGATCTTAGACTGAATTGCCCCATGTGGTCTCCAACCCTATGCCAATCCCAGGGTACACCTTGGATCTCTGAGGAGCTCTAGGAGATGAAGCACAGGAAGAGAGGCATAGTGCATATTTGAGGAAGAGAAAGAGTGAATCTGTCTGAGCACAAATAAAAACCTATATTAGGGATTACATCATGGTGATAAGGGTGGCAAAATATCATTTCACCACTTTATTGTGCTGCTGATACCCATTCAAAGATCCTGTGGGAAGAGATAGGCTACAGGACTATCTGCAGGGCCAATTTGAGGAACGATTTTAAGAATAAAGTCACAGATCCACTTAGAGTTGGATTCCAACTGGACAAATCAATTTTAATTTTATATTATATTAATTTTTGCTTCCAAAAGACACATTAGGGCTTATTTTCTTATTAGCTGTTAGCTGTTACAGTACTAAAATGTGTCCAGCTGGCTGACGATCTTAACTGGGGCTTATTTTTGGGGTAGGGCTTATATTACAAGGATCCTGAAAAATCATGCTAGGGCTTGTTTTCCAGTTGGGTCTTATTTTGGGGAAAACGCAGTATGGTGAAGCTGCCTGGGAAATGACCTGTGACTGGGTCCATGTAGTGATAGTGGCTACTTTAGTGTGGGGATGGTGCCCTCAGCCTTAAGAAAGAGACCCAAGGTCCTCGACCATTAACCATCCAACTTTCCTTGTTAGAAAATGTGATAGAGTAGCTGGGTTGATTTTCCAGGAGATTTTGGAGGAAGCATATGTTTAGAGCTTTTTCAGTTGGTTTCAGCTTGGAATTTACTACAGAGAGAACACTGGTCAAACCTGTTGACAACCTGTGGCAATGCTGGAATGGGGGTGTTGTGTCCATCCTAGTGCTCTTTGAACTCCTTGTGGCTTTTAATAATGTTGATCACAGTATCTTTTTGGACTGCCTTTGGGGATTAATAACAATAGCACTTAGACTAATATACCGCTTCACAGTGCTTTACAGCCCTCTCTAAGCAGTTTACAGAGTCAGCATATTGCCCCCAACAATCTGGGTCCTCATTTTACCCACCTCGGAAGGATGGAAGGCTGAGTCAACCTTGAGCCGGTGAGACCTGAACTGCCAAACTGCTGGCAGCCGGTGATCAGCAGAAGTATCCTGCAGTACTGCACTCTAACCACTGCGCCACCACGGCTCTTGAGCATAAGAGAACACTGTTTTCTAGTGGTTCTCCTTGTCTCATTCAGTTTGTGTTCACTGACCAATGCTATTTGATCCCGCAAAACAAATCCGGGATCAAACTAGTAGAGTTGTGTTAAGGACATCTAGAAATGTAGTTATAGATAACAAATGTTATTCCTTTTGCCTTAGGCAAGTAAGTCAGATGTTGGAGCTTGTTCAGCATATATTTCTTTTAGCATTATCTGTCTTGCTTTCTCTTATTTACTTCAAGGTGTTGCAACTGTGCTAGTGAAGCACTGTCTCCCTTTTTACACATGTTTCATATAACCACAAATAAAAAGAAAACAGGCTTCAATCTCATAGTTGCAGTTTCCATCATGATATTTTTGGCATCCTTTCCTCTGTAAATACTTGTGTATAGCACTTCCTTTATGACCAGCTATTCAACGATTTATTTATTTTTTGTAAACATTAAACATGCAAATAAAATGAAGAGGTTTGTTGAGGAAGTATAATTAATTTATTTTCTTTAACATTTTTATGCTCTCTCAATGTTGGTGGCAAAATATGTATAAAATGCTCTCATTGTTCAAATTCGGGGGGGGGGAGTAACTATTTGGACAGAAAGCCTCACTGAATACAATATGCTATACAAGATGAACTGTTATCATTTATTTATTTCTTATTCAAGCTACTACTGCAAAAAGATCTACAATTTGGTAAACTTTTGCATTTATTGCAAGTGGGTTTACTTTTCTGTTGATTTATTAAACATTCAGTATACCATTGGCTCTATCATGTACGTCTATTCATTTTACCATGAGAAATAGCACTTCATGAGCCATTATGTTCAGTATTATTAGTGTACAGAGAAATATGTAAAATTGCTAAATGGAAGGAATAACAACTACTTATAGTAATGACAGAACCTTCAGAAGATCTTTCCATCTTGAGGACAGTGAACATTATTAGTTAATTGTTAGCTGACTTCTTCCAATTCTTAAGGTTAATACGGTTCTGGGAAATGTAGACAGAGATATATTTTTTTATTAGCAGTCTCGTGTAAACATGTTTTTCTCTAGCAAGCCAGGAATTTTTTATCTGATAAGTCCTAGTGACATTTAGGCTAAAATAATGCAGCTACTCAGCTAACCTCTTTCATTGATATGCATACAGAAAATTTGTACTTTATTAAATTGTCCTGCTGAGCTGCTTTGAACCTCATCATCAATAGATGGTCAGTTTCTAAATGAAGACCATTCTGCTGAATGAAATTAGCAGGATTCCCAGCAAATGAAAGGGTATTATGCCTCTTAACAATTCTGTAATTGTGTATTTTAAATCTATTAAAAAAAACCTGTGGCAATGCAAATAGTAATTTTAATTTTGGAGAGAATTTTAGAATTTTTTTTATAAATTTTAGAGAAATTTTTTATAAATTTTGGAGAAACTTTTATAAAATGGATCAAGTTGATTTATATTTCACAGAGGGAACAAATAATGATTAATGAAGATTTAACCTAACATGTGGGAAGAAAAAGGGAACAAGACAATCATCCCCATTTTTGTTTCTCTTAGTTTTTGAAATATTGAATAGAAACATAAGACAATAAGACATGATGAGATGGTTGTAGGCATAAAGAATAAAAATAAGCCATACCAATTAACAACTTTAGCAGATGTCTCGATTCTGGTTTTGGCAGACCTTTTAAAGGGAATTGAGCAGAGGTGGGTTCCTCCCGGTTTGGACCGGTTTGCCCGAACCAGTAATGACCCGCTGGTGACGTCACGGTGACATCACGGATCTGGTTCAGTCGGTGCTGGTCTGTGGGCGCCGCCATATTTTTGGGGGGATTTTTTTGGGGGGGGGAATTTTTTTTATTTTTTTTCCTTCTGCACATGAGCAGAAGCCGAGTTTCCGGCACTGCGCATGCATCGCCATCTTGTTTTTGGCTTTGGGGGGGGTATTTTTCGGCACTGCGCGGCGCAGGAGGAAGCGAACCAGCAGTGAGGTAAGATAGAACCCACCCCTGGAATTGAACTATTACTGGAAAATGTTGGGGCATTAGAAGGATTCAGTGGACAAAAGAGATGTTAACAAAAACCATAAAGATACAAGGTTAAACAGAATTGATGAATAAAATGACTTTTAAGATTGAGAAGAAAGTAAAATACTGGGTAGAGCTATGACGAACAGGAATTGTATGTAAAGACATGGAATGAAGTTGAAATAGGTATTCAATATGGGGTAAATTAGAATTGTCGTTGGGTAGAATATTATTTTTATTTCAGACAATATGTGTTCTAACAACTGAACCACCATTTAAAGTATGGCAGAAGGATATATTTAAATTTGTATGCTGGGGGGAAAAACACAAGTTAAATATAGGGAACTACAAGATGGAAAGAATAGAGGAGAATTGGGTCTACCAGATTTAAAATT
This sequence comes from Thermophis baileyi, assembly GCA_003457575.1. Lineage (NCBI taxonomy): Eukaryota > Metazoa > Chordata > Lepidosauria > Squamata > Dipsadidae > Thermophis > Thermophis baileyi. The sequence goes on from QLTV01000988.1 coordinate 1,905,731, forward strand.
ATATTTTGATGCCTTCTGTCTAGAAGACAGAGTGGATGTTGTTAAGAAATACAAAATTATTGGAGTTAGAAGGACATGATCTGAAATTTGGACAGCATTGGATATGTATGATACTACAAAATTTAGGGTTAATGAACATTTTAAGAAACATTATGTTAGGTGGGGCATTCCTAAAGTATGGAATAAATATAAATTTAGGTTGTGTCCCAAAACAACTTTGGGGTTTTCAGTGCAAGAGAGGCCAACATAAATGGTGATATACTGTGGTATACTACAATTTTCTCAAGGTGAAGATGAAATCTTCTCAAGGAAAGATTTGACAACAGAAAGGTATATTTGTCAATGGTTTTCTTATGTACAATATGAGAAAGATTTAAACCGGTTAAAAGATTGTATGGCTTTGAACAAAGTAAGAATGAGTTGAAACAGAACTATCTACCAATGATGAACAAGGTGTTGCTAAAAATGTACACTCTTGTTGAAATATTAGAGAATAAAAGCTGTTACATCCAGACGGCGAGCACATGATCAAGAAAAGCATCCTGATTGGTCCCAGCTGATGGCAACCAGCCGGCGGGAGAATAACACTCCCTGACTGGTTTAGCCACTGTCAGCTCAGTATAAAAGAGCTGTCAGTCCCTCAGAATGCTGCTCGCTCTCCCAGGCTGTTAGCGAACTGAGTGAGTCACTGTTAGCACATTTGTTAGTGAATAAACAGTTGTAAATGGTTACCCTGCCTTCGCCTCCTTCTTAAGCCTTGTTCAGCGAATAGAACACTGGTGACGAGGATGGGATTCTGAGGCGGCAGGTCGAGTGAAGCCACCTAAAGAGTTGAATCACTGAGCTGAGCCATGGCGACGAGACGTCGCAAGTCTTCAAGCCAGGTGTTTGTTCTAATGGAACATGGCTACCCTATCTACATTCGCACCTTTCAGCCAGGCGAAAGAAAACTGGGACTCTTTCTTAGATCGCTTTGATTGTTTCCTGGCTGCGAACGACTACAAAAGCCTCCCGGGGGACAGGAAGTTAGCTGTTTTCCTCAGCCTCTGCAGACATGACATGTTCGAGATGGCCCAGGCATTAATGGCACCTCAGACGGTGCAGGAGGCATTTTGGAAGACAGTATTAGCTATTTTGAAGGGGCATTATGCACCCTTGCCATCCAGAGTAGCCAAGTGATATGCATTTTGCCACCGCATACAGGCAGAGGGGGAAACCATAAGCCAGTTTATGGCAGCACTAAGAGCAGCTGCCTTGTATTGTGAATTTAGGGATCTTGAGGATATTCTTTTAGACCAACTAATATGTGGAGTCAGGGACACAGTTGCAGCGCCACTTATTAGCTAAGACGGACATCACGCTGCAAACTGCATTAGATGAGGCTTGAGCCTCAGAGTTATCCTTTAAGTCAGCCACTGAGATAAGGAAACCCAGCCCTCCAGCTGCCCAGAAAGCTACCACTGTTAACCAAGAGGAGGTTGTCCCAGATCAGTTGACAGAGGATGAGGAAGATGTGAGTCACCTCAAAATGACCCAAAGGAAGGGTTGGAGCTCTGAAGGGAGACAGGCACAAGTTCCATGTACAGGTTGCGGGGGACAGCATCATCGTTCTGAATGTAGGTTTAAGAACGTTGATTGCAGGATATGCAGAAAAAAGGGCCATCTCTGTAGAGCCAATCGGCCCGCAGAAAATACTACAACAAGACCCACTTCCGATTATCGACCCCGAAATAGACCAGATAGGAAAGGGGAGGACTGTTTCACTATTTATAGGGGTGTCTACCACCCTGAGACAATCATAGATCAGACTGGCCCCAGTCTGAGGGAAAAAATTTCCTCACAGTCCTCATTGAGGGAATGCCATGTAAGATGGAAATTGACACCGGCTCCTCCAGTCCATCATATCATGGAGCACTCTTAAACGAATAGTGCCCTCGATAGCAAAAAAGTGTTTGGCCTGGTGTCAGTTTCGCCTTCGTGATTACCAGGGTAATCACATTCCTGTATTAGGATGGGGAAAGTTTAGGGTCCAATACTGGAAATTCAGTGGTCGCCTGAAGGTAATTGTTGTTGACGGCTCGCTGCCCAGTTTACTGGGATTAGAATGGTTTCGAGACTTTAGGGTTGGCTGTGACCGGTATTCATGCCACTACTCATGGAACATTCGATGAATTGGTTCGTGAATTCTCAGATGTTTTCACTGAAGGACTTGGCAAGTATACTGGCACACCTATTTCCTTTAATTTGGACCCCAAGATTGCCCCAATATGGCTTAAACCGCGCAGAGTGCCTTTCACGCTCCACCCAAAGGTAGACAAGGAGATTAACAAGCTAGTGGCACAGGGCATTTTAGAAACAGTGGACCATCCTGCTAGGAGACCCCAATTGTTATTCCATTAAAGGCCGATGGGTCCATCCGCATCTGTGTGGATTATAAGGTGACTCTCAATAAACCACTACAGGCTAACCCCTATCCTGTGCCAGTATGAGCCGTGGTGGCGCAGTGGTTAGAGTGCAGTACTGCAAGCTACTTCTGCTGATCACCAGCTGCCAGCAGTTTGGCAGATCGAATCTCACCAGGCTCAAGGTTGACTCAGCCTTCCATCCTTCCGAGGTGGGTAAAATGAGGACCCAGATTGTTGGGGGCAATATGCTGACTCTGTAAACCGCTTAGAGAGGGCTGTAAAGCACTGTGAAGCGGTATATAAGTCTAAGTGCTATTGCTATTGCTAGTAGTGCAACACCTGCTTCATTCTTTAGGACGTGGCACAATTTTCACCAAACTCGACATGGCGCAAGCCTATCAGCAGCTGGAAGTGGACGACACCACCGCTGAGGTGCAGACAATCGTCACCCACCGTGGCGCTTTCTGTTGTCAACGACTACAAATTGGGGTATGCGTTGCCCCTGGCATTTTTCAATGCCTCATGGAACGATTGCTACATGAATTGCCAGGGGTGATTCCCTTCTTTGATGACATCTTCATCTCGGCCACGAATGAGAGTGAACTCACCAATCACCTCCGTGCCGTTCTCAACCGTTTCCAGCGAACAGGACTAAAGCTCAAGCCGGATAAGTGTCAAATAGGTGTGCTGCAAGTTGAATTCTTGGGCTACCTCATTGACACTGCAGGACTACACCCGACTCCTTTGAAAGTAATCGCCATCCAAAACGCCCCAGCACCAAGAAACAAGACTGAGCTACAAGCTTTTCTAGGACTTTTGAACTTTTATAACATGTTTTTGCCTCACAAGGCAACTGTCGCTGAGCCTCTACACCATCTCCTTGACAACCGGATGCCTTGGAACTGGGGGCGAAAAGAAGCTGCCGCTTTCCGAGCCGTTAAGACGTTGCTCACGTCTGACAGCGTTTTGGTCCAATATGACAGTGACCTTCCCCTTACTCTTGCCTATGACGCATCGCCTTACGGGGTGGGAACTGTCCTGAGCCATGGCTTACCGAATGGAACTGAGGCTCCCATCGCCTATTTCGCCAGGACACTGTCTGCCACGGAATGAAATTATGGGCACATTGACAAGGAGGCTTTGGCAATAGTAGCCAGCGTTAGACGATTTCATGATTACTTATATGGCCGTTTTTTTTGACATTTTTACAGATCACAAGCCTCTTTTGGGAATCCTGGCTGGCAATCGGCAAACCCCGCAAATCCTGTCACCAAGGATGACAAGGTGGACCGTGTTCTTGTCAGCTTATAATTATAAGCTAACCCATCGCCCAGGTACAGCCTTGGGAAATGCCAATGTGCTCAGCCGGTGTCCCCTTCCTGCACCAGTGGAAGACCCTGCTCCGGCTCCATCAATACTCCACATTGATGACTGTCAAAGCCCAGTGTCAGTGTATTATTGGATGTTGCCAGGTACACCGCCACAGATAGGGTCCTTCGCCAAGTTCTGGACTGGGTGAGGAGGGGGTGGCCCCTGGGCCAGGTAGCTGCTGAGTTCCAACCTTTTAAGGTTAGGCAAAAAGAGATTTCAACCCTAAGGGGCTGTTTGTTGTGGGGCACGAGAGTAATAATTCCCTTAAAGCTATAGTGCCAGGTATTGGAGACTTTACATGATGGCCATCCGGGCATTGCCCGAATGAAGGCTTTAGGCTGTAGCTATCTATGGTGGCCCAAATTAGACAAAGACATCTCAGCCTGGGTCTCCAAGTGCCAGTGGTGCCAGTTAACCAGCTTAGCTCCTGCTGCAGCACCGGTTAGAGAATGGGAGGTTCTGAGGGCCCCCTGGTCCGGTATACACGTGGACTTCGCAGGGCCATTCCAGGGACATACCTTTATGGTCATCATGGATGCTTACTCTAATTGGGTTGAGGTGGTCTTGATGACCTCACCCACGGCCAATGCCGTCATCCGGACCATGCGGAAGCTGTTCATGACCCACGGCCTGCCTGATATAATAGTAACAGATAACGGCCCTCAGCTAACGTCGGCCTCATTCCAAATGTACTTAGCTAGACATGGCATCCGGCATGTCTTGGTGGCTCCTTTTCACCCAGCCAGCAATGGCCTGGTCAAACGGACCGTACGATTGGCTAAGGAAGCCCTCACTAGGACCCGGGGACTGGCAGACCAAATTAGACACCTACCTACTAACTCAACACGTGACACCCTGCCCAACAACAAACCACAGCCCAGCCAAGTTGTTAATGGGCTGTCATCTGAGAACGAACCTGGACCGTATACACCTGGACTATTTCCCAGAAAAGCCTCTGGACTCGGTCAGCAGGGCCCACTCCTTCCAGGGTGGAGATTGGGTGTGTGCTCAAAATTATGCGGGGGACCCTTGGTGGTTGCCAGGCCAAATAATTGAAGTGACAGGACCCCGTTCATACAAGGTCCTGTTGGAAGATGGCCGCACTTGGAGGAGACACGTGGACCAACTGTGGCGCCGCCGTCTGTCCCCACCAGGGCCGTAACAAGCAATGCCCTACCCGGGTCACTTAACACAGCAGGCTGTTACAGATGTGACTGCCAGGGACGCACTAATCCTTGACCCTCAATCCGGGAATGAGCAGACCACAGAATCACCTTCAAATCCTGAGCCAAGGCCGTCAAAAGAGCCCCCTGTTAGAGGGGCCAAGCAGTCTCCGGGAGTTCCAGAAGTGCCAAAAGAAGATCCACCTACTCCAACCGAAGCTATTGGACTGTACAGATCAGGGTGGAGCCGGAGACGCCCAGCTTACTTCGCTGACTACGCATGCGCCATCTGGGAGGAAAGGGGTGTTTTGTCCGGACGGCAAGCATGTGACCAAGAAAAGCATCCTGATTGGTCCCAGCTGACGGCAACCAGCCAGTGTGAGAATAACACTCCCTGATTGGTTTAGCCACTGACAGCTTATTATTATTATTATTATTATTATTATTATTATTATTATT
>QLTV01000988.1:1917347-1928095 GCA_003457575.1 Thermophis baileyi
AGATTCTAGCCAATACACAAGTGTGAAAATGTTTTCTTTATCAACTGCTCTGGGAACCGGATAAACATACATTTCTCTGACCATCTTCTGTTATCCATTGAAGTGAAACATCCCACATTGCCCCTCATAAACCTTCTCCAAAAGTGAAGAGATCTCAGGATGTTTGGCGCCTGGGCATGGATTGTAAATCGTCCATTGACACAGGCAATGCTAATAAATCAAACCCAAGCCCCCCCCCTTCTCTCAACTGAATGGCACGATCACTCTTTGGGATCTGACAGTAACCATATTTGTATTTGCTGCAGAAGAAATTGGAAATTTCTTTCTATTTGTATTTATTATTATTTTCTGCACTTTTGCCTTTTCTTTTTCCTTTCTTTCTTTTTTGTTTTCTTTATTCTATATTAGCTTGTGTTAGTTTTTATGTTCTCTTTAAAACTTTTAATAAAATTTACATATAAAAAATGAAAATATGCTTGCTGGAGGAATAGAAACAAATTGAACAACATGGTTCTTTTCTTTACGACCCTGTGATTTCTATGAAAAGCAACAGAGCAGGAAGTCCTGATTCCTTTGGGGAAACTAATGTACAGGTAGTAAAGATTGTGAAATAACTGAACTGTCATCAGACTAGCATGAAAAATATAATTGTGTATATCTATTAAAATAGCAACAACAAAATAGCTTATTCTCCACATAATGTAAATGCAAAAGAGAATAAAAATAAGTGCACTGTTTTTTGGGTGATATGAAATAGAATTCTCCCTGAAATATGTTTCTTGTTTGAAAACAAGTATGTTATTTTGTTTGAGAATAGTGATATTTTGTTATATAGACCATGATGCCAGAAAAGGTAAGTTTTTATTAAATATATCCATCCTTCTTGGTACTAGTAATGAGATTCAAGTCAAACTGGTTATTGTAGTGGTAGTGGTAGTTGCAGTTATGATTGCTATTGAATGGTTGTCTGAAATTAATAAAATGAGATATGTAATGTGTACCAATTAATATTCCATTCATCCAGGATGAAGTACAGGTGGTCCTTACTGAACATCCATAGTTAAGCCTGGAATTTTGCTCATAGGTCATTACATAGGGCACAATGTGATCAGAACCAACTTTACAACTTTTTGTAGCTGTCATTAAGTGAGTGCAGCAGTCGCTAATCAAACACAGTGATTGTGAAGTGAACACCGCAGTTGTTAAGCAAATCTATTATAACCAATGAGTGCTTTTTGCTGGAAACCAGAAATAAACACTGAAAATTGGCAAAAGAAATGTTGAAAATTGTGTCACATGATGGCAGAATGCTACAAATGGCTGTAAAGGTAAATCAGTTCCAAGCACCCAAAAGGCAATCATGGTCTGTGTGAAGGAGGGTGTAGGTATCATGGCTTCAAAATTGGGTCATAAGAACTTTTGGGGATGATCTGTTATAACTTCAAAATGTTGGTAAGTGAGCAATCATTAGTCAACGACTATCTGTAACCTGTAACTTTGTTATACAATTGCCAAAATAATAGGATAGAGATAATGAAGGGAACAATATATATTTTCAGGAACAAGGATAGGAATAGGAATAAGTAGTACAATGGAAAAATATGAACCCTAAACCCAGTTCATACCCTAGAAGACAATTTGCCAATTTATCATCAGGGAAATAAATCAGTTCAGAGCATTGCACCATGCAGCTATGTCAGAAAAACAAATCAGATAATAACTATGTAGAATAAAGGTAGGCATAATATAACAAAAGATTAAAATAGGTTGACTAAACTAGTTGTATTTAAAGTTAACTTCAAAATAGAATAGTCCAAAAGTTCAGAAACATCCAATTTCTGGTCGTGGTATAATAGAAGAATGCCTGTAACTAAGACTTGTGATGTTTTGAAAATTTCTCTTCACAGCTTTGCCTCCACTGTAGCTCATTTAATCACTCTTCGCTTCCCCTGCTCCTCATCCCAGTGGGCACATGAATAGACAAGAAAAGATGGGAAGGGAAGCTGACTGAATACATCTTGTGCATATAAAATAAGAAAATCATGGTTAGGCTAAATTCTTCTTAGAAAAATAGATGCTGTTCCTCCCCCCTATATTTGATTTACTCCCACTTATTGTATGGATTAAAAAGTATTCTAAAACTGACGATAGTGCATCCAAATATCTATAGCTGCTCTAATAAAAGTTTTCACATCAAACAATATCTCAAGAATTTATTATCAAACCCAGCAAACGAACTCTAAAAAGGCACAACATTGGTGATGATAATGGTGGTGGTGATGGCAGTGATAGTAGTCATTATCATTATATTCCTACCGTGTTTCCCCTATAATAAGACATGTCCCGATAATAAGCCCAACAGGGCTTTTCGGGACATGCGTTGAAATAAGCCCCCCCCCGAAAATAAGGCCCCTTCCCCAACTACGTACACGCACATCCTGCCCCATCTGCCACTCCCAAATTGTGCCCGAACATCTTACCAGAGTCTGGAAGCTCGCCGCTTCTCTTTCTTGGATGGTCTTTGCAGGGAAACTCCTTGAAATGTAAAGAAAATCTTCTCGTGAGTGAGAGCAATTAACAACTTCTTGCACTCGTGAGAAGTTTTTCTTTACATTTCAAGGAGTTTGCCTGCAAAGACTGGCCGAGAAAGAGAAGCGGTGAAGCTGCCAGACGCTGGTAAGACGTTTGGGCACAATTTGGGGGTGGCAGGTGAGGCAGGGGATAGGGAGGGGCGGGCTGCGAGACGTGCATCTTACCAGCGTCTGGCTTCTCTCTGCCATTACTCTCTCTCGGCCGGTCTTTGCAGGGAAACTCCAAAGTAAAGAAAAACTTCTGAACGTGCCACCGACACCTGGGAAGAGAACAACATGAGAAATGGGCTCTCTCGCAGCGCCTCTTCTCTCTCTTCTTCTCCTGAGTGGCAGCTGTGTGTCCAGAGATCGGCAGGCCAGATTCGGTGAGCCAGACGCACCGCTGCCACTCAGGAGAAGAAGAGAGAGAGGAGGTGCTGCGAGAGAGCCCATTTCTCATGTTCTCTTCCCGGGTGACGGCGGTGCGTTCAACTCCCCGAATTTGGCCTGCCGATCTCGGCCAGCGAGAGGGAGTGCCAGGTGGGGAGAGGTGGGGCAGCGGAGAAATGAGACGCATGGAGCGAGGTGGGGCTCCCCTTGCCGTCTCTTCTCCCCCACTCGCCGGGCATGGCAGGAGCTGGAAGTCAGCTCCCCGAATCTGGCCTGCCAATCTCGGCCAGTGAGGGGGGGGAGCGCCGCCTCTCTCTCTTCTTCTCCCAAGCCTCGCAGCGTCTCCTCTCTCTTCTTCTCCTGAGTGGCAGCTGTGTGTCCAGAGATCGGCAGGCCAGATTCGGTGAGCCAGGCGCACCGCTGCCGCTCCGGAGAAGAAGAGAGGGAGAAGGGGGTGTGAGAGAGGCTGCACGCAAGAAATCTTTCTCTCTTCCAAACTCCACCAGAAATGAGTCTTCGTGAGACTCATCGCGCCTGCGCAGCCTCTTAGAGCGAAAGGGGAGAAAGATTTCTTGCATGCAGCATGCAGCCAAAGGTTCCTTGTCCTGGTGCTGTGTCTTATGTGCACTCTCCCCCCCCCGCCACCCGAAAGGTTTGCTCGCCGGCTGCTTCTGCTGCTGCTCCCGGCTAGAAGTTTGGCTGTCAGCTCGGGTTTGGTCGCCGGCTGCTTCTGCTCAGTGCCTATGGAGGCCCCAGCCGGCCAAGCTCAGCTGTGGGCAGGGAGCACTGGCTGTGGCTGGGCCAGCCGAGCTGCATCTGTCGGAGCTGCCCTCGGCGTGGCTGCCCAGTTTCTCACTGCCAGGCACCTGGGAAGAGTAAGCGGGGCCTGCGGGAAGAAGGGAGTGCAGGCAAGGGTCTTGCGAGGCTCCCCTTCCCAGGAAGAGTCTGGCTCAATCGCCGTCCCGTCTGGTGACTCCCAAGGTGGAGGGGCTTCCCGGGCATGCCGGTGGCCACTCCGGTCAGTCAGTGCTCAGGTGGGGGGACCGTGGGGAGATTGTAGCAGAGAGGAGCAGGGGGAAAGGGGAGGCCTCCAATGACCATCACCATAGAGAGGGAAGCGCACTCGCAGAGCGGCCGCTGCCCTGGCTGGGGTTTGGAAGCAGCAAAGCCGGAATTTGGGGGAGGGAAAGAAAGATTTCTGCTGCTTTCCTTGCGCACAGCCAAAAGCAGAAGCAGCAGAAGTCTTTCTTTCTTTCTCTCCCCCAAACTCCGGCTCTGCGGCTTCCAAACCCCAGCCAGGGCAGCGGCCACTCTGTGAGTGAGCTTCCCACTCTATGGTGATGGCTGGAGCTAAACAGACTGGCCGAGAGACGCCACGGAGCTGCCAGACTCCAATAAGACGCGTGTCTCGCGGCCCGCCCAGCCTCCTGCACCCCCAAAATAATAAGCCTCCCTCCCGATAATAAGGCCAAAGCCATATTTCGGGGGTCAAAAAATATAAGCCCCTGTCTTATTTTCGGGGAAACACGGTAATAAAATGAGACAATAACTGCCCCAAATAATGATTTTGATGGTAATTATTTGGCATGTTTTCAAATACAGCCATTTGTCTAGCCTATGCTTCCTTATTTCTTCTTAATATGATTTTGGATGTTGAATATAGCTTCTAACTCAAAATATGTGCTTGGATATATTAAAAAAATGTGTGTGTTCCTAAAATTCTTAAATCTAACATAATTCTATTTTACTTAAAGTGAATGCAATGAGCATGTGGAACATGATGACAAACTGTGTTAGGGAAAGTTGGTTTCATCTAACTACTTCTATATCAAATTCAGCACCACAGTATGAAATACTTCACAAACTACTACCACTGAAATGCATAATTAGACAAGATTCACAGTTTTCACAAAGGATTGTTTCACTTTAGATATCCAGTTTGGGCGCCTTAGTTTCCCCTTCCCCACTCCCAAAAAATTCTCTTACAGGGTTATTAGTTCAATAACACACACCTGCACACCTGAATATATAATGCTTTACAGCAGAGGACATAATATTATTATATTTCTCAAAGGCATTAGTTTATATTATTGTTATTTTAAAATGAGTATTTATCTTAATACTATCATTAGAAATAATAAATTTATAAATCCCATTTGATCACATGGCAAAAATAATAATTTTGCCAGTGTTACATTATTGTTGCATTTAATGCTTTTTCTTTTCTCCCTTTCTTTTTCTTTTCTTTCTTTTTCTTAATAGTTGTGATAACTAAACTTATGTTAGAAGTGGCAACCATTTCCCAGACAATGCTTAGTCTATTTCTAGGAAGAAAAGTATCCTTGTGCAATTACAGAAGTGGTTCATACTTGAGGCTTTCACTGCTTTATTCTGCACATTATTGGAGGAGCACAATAGAGAAGAACAGCTATCTCTTAAGTAACTGACAAATATTCCTAACCAACTTTTATCGGTCTGAATACAAGTCTTCCCAAACAATCCCAAACAAATGCTACTCAAAAATCTATCCAGTAATCCAATTTAGAGCAAGCTGGCCATGCTGTGAACATAACTATTTAGTTCTAGTGCTATGATGACTTAAGAAAATTTGAGTATATACATTCCCAGAAGAAACATATTTTAAAAACTAGCAACAACGAAAGGTAACACAGCAACACTACTATAGTCTCAGCATATCCATAGCAACATTAGAGACCAATAATGATTCCTTATTAGTGGTGCATGGAAATAGCCTGTGCTTCAAAGCAATAATCTGTTTATAATGAGTGTACGCATTTGTGTACACAAGATACAATAAGCCATTTGGGGGATTCCAAAGCATATTTTATACTTCATAATTTTGTGGAGAGAAGAGTTAGAAATAAACACATCAATAGGTCTTCTTTTCAGGCAGCAGTTTGACTCCAGCCTGACCTGCTAACTCAAACCATTTGGAAAAACAAGCAACAAAAACTAGAAAACAAACCTCATTCTGATATGTTGATGAAACACAGGAGTATTTCCATATAGTATAACATGTTGATTATGCAAATAAATAAAGATTTTGCTAGACAGAGAATACAAACAATATACAGGAACAATGTAGGAAGCTCAACATTATAAGCTACCCAACAAAGGCCATCTAAACAAATAAATAAAGGTGCAAATTATGATATTAAATTCAAAGTGGAGAAGAACAACACAAACCAAAGGAATGAAGTCTGATGCCCTTGCTCCAAATATTTGGATATTCAGTAGTTTACCATTGGCCACAAAGGCTGAAATTTAAATGTCCAGGTCATTTATTCTTGGCAAGTTTGAACTATATAGCCATAGAAACAAGTAGTATACATGGACCTTTGTAGCCTCACAGGTAAACTACATATAGAATAAAATTCAGCAGATATGCATGGAGATATAATTTGTTGAAATTATGTAAGTTCAGAGCTTCAGGGTTTGTGGGGGGTGTTTTTGTCTTTAGAAATGATAAAGACACCCATAACAGTAGCTTATTCTTTATGGGAAGCCAAAGAGGCTGAAGATTGCTAAAGAGATTATTGAACAACGAAAGAGATCCTTATCTCTTAACTAAACTAAGAGCAAGCATCCCTCACCATATCTATCAGACTTTTTTCTTCTCTTTGAAAAAAAAAGTGAAACCTGTTTTCTCCATCAGTCAAAATTAGAGTGATTGGGAAAAAAGGAAAAAGAAATTTCAGAATAGAACTGCTAATATTCTACAACTGGTTTAAAACCTTGAGGTTCTGCCCAGTGTATCTGAAAGAAACAATTTCTTAAGAGGATAAGGAATCATATTTACTGTAGAAGTTCTTCCATAATAAACAAAGCACAAAGGAAATGTGATGCTGTCCCCCACTTCTAAACAAAATCTGCAAGTAGTACAAGATTCTGGGAAAAAAAGGCATTGGGATCTTGCTACGTTCTTGGTAAATGGGATTTTGAAATTATTTTTAGAAGTATCTGAAAAAAGTTGCAGACCTTTAAAAAGTCACATTACTTTTAATGAATCAACTCCTAAAGCAGCATCAACCTTTTTCAGGCTCATGCATGAACCCTGAAAAAATATGGACTTGTTATAATAAATATCAGGGAGGTACTGCATTTACATGAACTGTAAAACATTGTTTTGAATAATTTTTAAAGTTGCATAACTTTATTAGGTAGCACGTTTGATCCACCCATCCACAGACATAAATGTTATTTACCATCACTACAGCTCAGAATCCTTATGAGACATCAGTATACAAGGAAATAGAAAAAAGAAAAGAACAATGACCTTGACTCTTTTTTCCACCCTGAGCATCTTTAGAAGAACTACAGCTTAAATAAAAACACACTCAAGAGAATAATGGGTATGTAAAACATTGCCATAAATAGAAGAGGACATTCAGAGAAGGATATAAAGGTTAAAGATATCATGGATTTAGATAGCAGAACAAAATAATGTAATTATGTTTCTGGGTGGTGAGTTTCCTAACTGGAAGTATTTTTAAAAATATAAGAAAAGCAGTGGCGGGGGAGGAGGAGCTTAAGATCTTAAAGATTCTTCAGGAAATATTTAGTGAGCACCTTCCAGAAATGGCCCACATTCATAGTAGAATGCACAGCTCTGCCACTGCATTCTCTGTTCCATCTCAAATTATTTCCAGCACTTTAAATCTAAACCACATTTCCCCCATTTTGTCCTCATCATCTGAAGAGTAGAAAAACATTTTCAGTATATGTTTAAGGGTCTGGAGCTCCAGCCAATAATTGCTCACCCAGAGCTAGACATTAACTGGTTATAGAAAATGCAACAGCCCAGCTTCAATTTTTCCAGTTTATAAATTCATTCCCTCATTCTGACCGAGTTTTCAGCGTTCTATGAAATAACAAGCAGTTATTTTTCCTTCCTTTATATAAAGAATGAAAGTGTCTAGCATCCTTCTTTTCCACGGCACCCAGAATTTAGGCAGTTAACTACATATATTTCTGTGCATATTTTTTAGTTTGCAAAATAAAATAATACACTTACATGAGACCAAGTGCAAGTGAATGCTCTATTCTGAAAAAAAAAAATCATTAAAGATTAAAAGCTATAAGGATTTAACTATTATAAATAACAATATTTACAACCATTGATACTACATGTTTTCCATTCATAATTAGTTACATTGAAATTACTAGGAAGTCTATTGAAAAATTTCTCAGTTGCAGATTTCTGTAGAAGAATGGCAAACTGAAGATGGCTCTGCATTTGCCATACTTGTTCCAGAAGAAATCAAAGCCTTCCAAATGACACTAAATTCATACTTCTTTTGCTAACCACTTTTTGGAGGATGTCAAAACTACTTTAAAGGAGTTAGACAGCTTCAAAATGTCAGGGATCAAAACACAGGATGAATGCCTTCAATGCTTGGAATCTTTGGATGTAAAGATTTTGAAAGTAATTCTAAAAATTAAATAAATGTATTTTTGTGGGAAAGAAAAAATATTTTCAATACTGAAGACATATTAAAAGCCATTACAAGAAAAGCAATTGTTATATAAGGTAAATAAGCAAAAGCATTTGCAAACATTTTTGAGGAATTGCATTGGTACCTAGAATTACTCATGTCGGCTTTGTTATTTTTCTTAGGTACAGTCTATTCCTAGAGGAAGCTGTTACAGAAAAAAAAATCACAACAGAATCTATTTGAGAACATGAACACAAATTTGGACATTGGACATAAAAAGATTGTATGAGACTTTAAAAAATAAGAAGGAAAGAAGAATGTCAATTCCAAAGAATAATTACAATGATTTCTTCATGCTGGACTTACCAAAGAATTTTTTCAAAATTTTGAAAAGGATCAACAATCATCTGAATGGTTTAAAGAGCAAGACTGTTTCATGCAAAAGGAAGGGATATGATGTTGGTTTATTTGATCAGGGTTAAAATAGGACATATTACTTTGGATGATTTTTTGGGGGGGGGGACTTTCTGACAACTGAACTGGAAAAATTCTGTGTATTGGATTTGCTTATAGTTAACATGATGTTTAAGCCTTTTTTTTTCTCCAAAAACTTACTTTGGGTATTTTAATCTGACAGCATTTACATTGGCTTAGAATGTAATTGTATTTTCATTTAAGCTAAGGGATCTTTGAAAGCTTGTTCTCTTTAAAAGAGATACTGTCCCTCTTTGTCATGTTTAATTTCAGCCTTTTGTTTATATTAGGATACTAGTCCACTTTATGCTTTCAAAACATGGATGTGTTTATAGTTAAGAGTTGAGATAAGGAATAATAAATTTGTTAATTGATATTATTTTAGGGGTCTGTTTGGATTTTTTACTAAAACCTGGATAGGAGATGTTACTTATTAGACCTGCCTATACCTAAGAGTTATGGATGAAGCATTTTATATCTGTTAATTAAAAGGAGGCAAAAAGAGAATGAAATTGTTTACAATTGTTGTGAGATGGAAACCTTTCTTAAGGTTTTTCCTCTCTCTATTTTTCTTTCTTTCTTACATCTTTTATTTACACTTTCTCTTTTCTTTTCTTTTTGTATTATGATTTATTATTTTGTATTATCTAATACTAATTATCTTTTAATAATTTAATTGAAACTATTAACATCATTTTTAAAAATTGGTCAATTGCACTATGTAAAGAATAAAACCTAACTTATTGTGAACAGTTATGAAAAGAGAAAATAAAAATCTTTGACCAGGATTAATAAAATAGCATTTATAGATGTAAGTTCTGTGTTGGTGTTTAATGGGAAAGTATATGAAGTCACAAGCAAAATCACAATGAATGAACAAACTAATTTGAATATAGCCTAAAGAGGGACAATATAGGAATCAAGCATACTTAAGATGAAAAGATGATGTAAAGTCATAGAATTTGATGTCAAAGTCATGCTATTGAGTTCAAAGAGTATCTTAAGTGTGTGTATGTGTGTGTATGTGTGTGTGTGTGTGTTTTGTTTGTTTGTTTGTTTGTTTCACATGCTCTGTAGTATCAAAAGAAAAACAAAATCTAATTTCAGGATCTGATTGCAACTACCTAGTATATTATGCATAGTCAATTGCAGTCCTATAGTATCTATGGGAAAATGAACAAGTGCATATAGTGAAAAATTATTTAATTAGAAATTCTATTTATAAATATGTTATAAATATTTAACATATTGCTATATCATTATTATTTATAAGTCTCAAAATGGGGAAAAAGCCTGAATTGTACCAAATGCAATTCAAGCTAACATTCATTTGTTGGCCATTCAGTGTAAGGAGTGCCTCTCCGTTTAACTTAAGAAAGCGAGAACTTCTGAAACAATGTATTTCAAAAGGATCTTTTATTAAGCAGAAGTGAAAGCATTCCATTCAAAGCAACGTCTGAATACCCTTAGGCAAAGCAGGTAGAGTTAAAGCAGTAGAGACCCCTCCCATTAGCCAGAATTCAGATTCTAGCCAAGACACAAGTGTGAAAATGTTTTCTTTATCAGCTGCTCTGGAAACTGGATAAACATACATTTCTCTGACCATCTTCCGTTATCCATTAAAGTGAAACATCCCACATTGCCCCTCATAAACCTTCTCCAAAGGTGAAGAGATCTCAGGATGCTTGGCACCAGGGTATAAGTTGTAAACCATCAATTGACACAGGCAATGCTAATAAATCGAATCCAAGGCCCCCCCCCTTCTCCCAATTGGATGGCAGTATCACTTTTAGGGATCTGACAGTGGAATTGTGAGTAGCATATAATAGCAATTCTAAGTAATCCACAAAACTTTGCA
>QLTV01000988.1:1987211-2000144 GCA_003457575.1 Thermophis baileyi
ATTCTGGCTAATGGGAGGGGTCTCTACTGCTTTAACTCTACCTGCGTTGCCTAACGGTATTCAGACGTTGCTTTGAATGGACTGCTTTCACTTCTGCTTAATAAAAGATCCTTTTGAACTACATTTGCTCAGAAGTTCTCGCTTTCTTAAGTTAGACGTAGAGGCATTCCTTACAGACAGTTGCCTTTATTAACACACTCTGATGCTAAAGAGTTACACATTCTACATACATTTTCAAGCTTTAACTGTCAATTTATCAAGCCTGATCACATAGTTTCGTAGTAAAGCACGGGTATCCAGCTACTAGTACAATATAAACGTTCTGGTTGGTTTTTTTAATCAGAAAACATAACACAACCTCCTGGGCTGATTCTGATGTGCCTGAAGAATGAACCTGAATAACTTTAGGAACTTATATAATCCAAAGTGGCATAAGGCAAGACTACCCTCCCACCACCAGTGGTTACATGTCTCTATATCTCCATGGGCATTTCTGCTTTGGTGACAAAGTGAACAGAACTATCCAATAGTGTATTCTTTATGATCAGACAGATGATAATTCCATACAGTTCTTCTCCTTATCACCTTCACAACAAACGCATCAGCAATCATTTTCTTTTTCTCTCCAGCAAGACTTCATGGTTACTGGACAGGAGAAAAACCTAATCAAGCAGGATGTTTCCTCTATTCAACCCCCATCTGCTCACATATAGATAGTCCTCAACTTACAACAGTTTGTTTAGTGACCACTCAATAACACAACGGCACTGAAAACAGTGACTTATGACCATTTTTCACACTTACAACCATTGCAGCATCCCCATCATCATGTGATCAAAATAAGGATGCTTGACAACTGGCAAGTATTTATGACAGTTGTAGAGTCCTGGGATCATCACCTTTTGCGAACTTCTGACAAGCAAAGTCAATGGGGAAGCCAGATTCACATGTCACTAATTTAACAAATGTATTGATTCACTTAACAACTGTTATAAAATGGGGCAAAACTCACTTAACAACTGGTTCACTTTGCAACAGAGATTTTGAGCTCAATTGTGGTCGTAAGTCAAAGATTACCAGTACAAGGTTTGTGTATATATATAAAAAAAATTTTTGGGTAAAGTTCATAACCAACTGCAAAGTCTCAATTCTATCAGTTGTCAGGTTTGGATTGCAAACTCAATTATGATAACACAGGAAGGCAAATTAAAACAGGCACAATCAAGCCCAATATCTATTTTGAAGCCATGAACCAAGTTAATTGCCCTTCTGAGTATTAATTACATACTGAAGGATTAGTTATAAGGGCCAGAACAGATATTACAGAAACCAACTGTGGAAATATAATGGAACCTTTGTGTTTCAGTATTTTCCATTTAGAAATCACTTATTCTCTATCCATTAACAAATCAGTTATGCCAAGTATAATTAATCATTTATTGCAAAGGCCATTTTGATAGCCAGTAAATCAGAAGTACAGTTAATTAAGTTACTCAAGTATAATTTGAACTGCCCCATAAAGATAAAGCCTATATTGCACTTTAGATTCATGCTAAAAATATAATGCCTTATGACAGTACTTACAGCCCCAGGATTATGGCTATATGCATATTAAGAAATACATTCTTAAGAAATAAACAAATGATAAAGTAGATGTGAAAAATAAAATAAGAGACAAAGAAAACAGGAGGCAAGAAAAAAAAACAGAAGAATTGGTAACCAATTTTCCTCTCTGCAGGTATTCATACAGTTCTAATCAAACTTTTCTCCTTAAGATTACATCGTAATTCCTTCCTTTTATAAGCTGCTCTTTTTAATAATCAAAAACATAAATCACAAATATAATTTTCTTCTTTATACAAAAAGTCCATAACGGGTTTCCAGTTATCGTTGAAGGATTAAGTTTTAATATATCATTTTATTGCTTTGTGTATTTTATTGTATTTTAAATGAGAGACAATACTGAAGAGTTTCAGATACATACACACATTTACTTCAGGTAATTTGCCCTATTTCAATGCCAAAATAATGGCTTTCTTTTTATATAGTATTCTCTCAAAGTCTATGTACAAAAACATTCCAACATCATCTTCCCTGTGCTACCTGCTTCCCCTCTGCCTGTCTTTTTAATTTCATATTATTGTACTTCCATTGTTCATTTTTAGTTTTTATTCCTTTAGTATCATTATGTTTACATTTTTTCATTTTTTTTTCTCTCTCCTTTATATGGTTATAAACCACCCAGAATAGTCACATGGAGAAATGGGCAGCAAATAAATTTAACAAAAAAACAAAAACAAAAACAAATTCTAACATGAGATATTATTCCTAATATTAATAATTAATTCTCTCTCTCTCTCTCTCTCTCTCTCTCTCTCTCTCTCTCTCTCTCTCTCTCTCTGATTTATCAGGCTGCTGTAGTTTGATCGGCAATTACAAAGCATTAAGCAGTTAACCATCGCAGGGGAAAATGTGCACCTTAAATCAGGGGCCTCCAACCTTGGCAACTTTAAGCCTGGCAGACTTCAACTCCCAGAATTCCCCAGGCAGTCCACCAGGCTTAAAGTTGCCAAGGTTGGAGAACCCTGCCTCATTATATTCTATGAAAATATGCATGCTTAGCAGCAACAGTTAGGTCATTCATATGTATGCTGAATTGTGAATGAGCTTTTGGTGTGAAATTTCTGGTGTCATTTTACAGGAACAGATAATAAGATTATGTTACCAAATACAGCTGTTGTGATTTTTTTTAAATGCTGCTAGTTTTTAGTAGTATAAATGCCTTTGAACATTAAGGAAAAGAAAGCAGCGAAAAGTTTCTGTGAGTTATTTCAAGAGCTTAGTTAAATGTTTCACTTTGAATGTGGTTGTGTGAGGAAGCCATTGTTCAATGAATTTAGATGCAAATTTGCCTGTTTTATGATATACTGTGTTGATATGTTGACAGTATGGCTATCTATTTTTCTAAACTTTACTTTCTTTCAGGAAACAATGGCATTGTCACATGAAGGTAAATATTATAGGCATAAACCAAATGCAGATGATGACATTTTTCATATTTTGTTCTTCAAAATTAATGTTACGTTAACCCTACGTATTAAACTGCATAGTGTCTTGCAAACATTTTGATTACTTCTGAAGATAAACCAATTAAGATTGAAACTCTAAGTTTGTCTAGTTTGGCTCCACAGGAAATAAATACTGCTAAATCGACTTCTAGCTGCAATTCCGAGCAGATTCCCACCATAAAAAAACAAGGATGGATAATACTTACTCGCTGAGCTTTTTTTTCCCCTCCTCTTCATGGAAAAACATAAGATCCTAATAAACCCTAAGTAAATTCCAATACAAATAAATCATAACTTTATTAAAAATGTCTCTAAAATGTTATCAAATTGCTTGTAATATTTTATCTTTTAAGATAATTTCAGACATCCCATCAGAGGTGGGTTCCTCCCAGTTCGCACCAGTTTGCCCGAACTGGTAGCAACCCGCTGGTGACATCACAGTGATGTCATGGAACCGGTTCTGTCGGTGCCGGTCCGTGGGCGCCGCCATCTTTTTTTAAATTTTTTTTGAAAGTTTTTTTTTGAAATTTTTCTAGGTTTTTTTTTTTCTGCGCATGGGCAGAAGCCGATGCGCAGAAGCCAAGTTTCTGGCACTGCGCATGCGTCGCCATCTTGTTTTTGGCTTTTTTTAGGGAGGGAAAAAATTTTTTGAATGTTTTTTTGGGGGGGGGATTTTTTTCCAGGGGGGTTTTCTTCTGCGCATGTGCAGAAGCCGAGTTTCTGGCACTGCGCATGCATCGCCATCTTGTTTTTGGCTTTTTGGGGGGGAATTTTTTCAGATTTTTTGGCACTGCACATGTGTGCGCGCGCCCATGAGGCGCAGCCACAAGGCACGGCCACGCGGCGCGTGAGGAACCAAACCGGCAGCAAGAAGGTAAGTTAGAACCCACCCCTGCATCCCATACTTGTTTTGCTGTATGCAATATGCCTTATTATGGCTAATCTTATCAGTAGAATTTCAGTTTAGTTAATTCTGATAGGGGGAAAAAGATACTGATTCTTTAAATGCAGCTAAAAACGTATTACGCTAAAAGTAGAACATTATCCCTTTAATTCAATTTATCCTGTAAATTAACTAGGTTATTCTTATTACAGATAGGTTTTTTAAAAAGAGCTTTCAAATGTATTATCTGTTCATGACTATGGTATTCAGATTATTTAATATGTGTCTTCAGTCTTCTTCATGAGATTAAAAATGCAGTGAGAAAGAAATAGATCTTTTTCTTAAGAGAGAGTTCATGTGAGCTAAAATCAATCTTATTTATTTATTTTATTTATTTATTTATTTGTCAAACATGTACAAGATAGCAGGTATAGGTATAATCATAAACATAATCAAAGTGAATACAGATAGATGAAGACAATAGGACAGTAGGACAGGGACAGTAGGCACGCTGGTGCACTTATGCTTATCTGTTCACTTCCAAAAGTAATTTCATTTTGAAAATTGGGAAGATAGGAAAACTGAAAAAATAATTAAAATTAACCTATTTTCAACATTTAACATTATATAAAATAACCGTTTTTATTTTTATTTTTTTAGAGATGACTGGAGATTTGTATTTCAAGGTCAATGTTAATGTAGGATGTGTCTGAAATGATTTTATGCAGTAAGAAGGGTTCATTTTGAAGAAAAATATATTGTATAATCAATATGCTATTCATTTTGATTAAATGTATTGCTAGTAAATATATTTTTAAATTAAATTATGTAGACATGCTGTTCTCATTGAATCTCATAATTTATCCTCAAAATAAGATGTCTGAAAATGCGCAGATATTTAACAGCCTTTTTACACTGTAGTAATAATGCAATACTTTCCATTATGTTAAAAGGTAGTACAGTTTATGTCACATCATTTAACAGCTCTAACCCAGCACTCACAATAGAACTGGCTTCTGAACATACTGTATCTTGCTTATGTATATAAGACGTATACATGCTGAGCAGAAGTATACAGTGTGTACAAAGCCTTTTTGGCTACCGGAAGTCTCACACTAAAGCTATAAAGCAACAAATAATGAAGCAACATAGACATTCCATCTTGTCTTTAGAAGTAAAGGGACATTTGTTTGTATATGCATCAGTGGAAGATGGAAATGGTTAGACTTTCTCCACATGGGTGCATCCAGTTTCTTGAGGAAGGGCAGATCTTAAGCACAGACATCACCAGCCTTTCACCCAAGAATTAATTAACCACTTTTTGGATCCATCTACACATTACCTCCCAAGAGACCTTAAGCAGGAAGAAAGATAGAGAGGAAATATGCAGGTAATCTACTAGTGACTCCAATCACCCTATCCATTTCCTCCCAGCCAACAGGTGCAAACTGTTTTTAACCTTACTAGACTGTATCTCAGCCAAATCAACTTGACTGATCATAGTGTAAGCAAAATTATTACCCCATGTTTGATCAGTCAATTACTTTTCTTATGGTTGTTCAGTAATCTTTTATTCCACAGAATTCGGTATAACACTATGGAGAACAGCAAATGTAGGCTGTTGATAAAACATAACTTGCAGAATATCTTCTTTTGCCATTTGTGATGGTACATTTATTCAAGAGATTGGCAGTGATTTAAAGCATCTGCCTCAGAAATAAGCACAAGCAGATGGCATTCTTCACTGGAACATTTTTATAATGATGAAATAAACAATTACATAATGAAAAGAAAAGAAAATAACAAATGTAACAAATATTAAATTTCTGGTTAAGTAGCAAGGGTATTAAAAACACAGTGAATAGAAATATTGAATTAGCATTGGTCAAAAACTCCAAGAAAATCCCAAATGATTCAAAGGATAAATTACATTATCAATAATACAATGCTATAGATATGCATGAATTGATTTTACAATCAGAAACATATGAAGTAGATAAAGGTACTTGGAAAATCCCCAATACAGATTAGTAAGAAGTTCAATAAGCAATGACAGCCACAGTATTCCGTATCTGTACATCAATGCCCAAACTATCTGCACTAATCAGGAAGTATTGGGAATTTTAACCTGGGAATATAAAATGATAGCTTGTGAGTCACAAGTGGAACATAAAATTGAGGTCAGCGGTGGGTTGCTACTGGTACGGTATGGTTCTATGAACCGGTAGTGACGACGGTGGGAGTCTCCGCCCACCCGCCCCAGACGCTTCTGCGCATGGGCAGAAGCATCGCGCATGTGTGCGCGAACCGGTAGCAATGGGATTTAGAACCCATCACTGATTGAGGTATATACCACAAAAAAGGGCATTAGTTTCACTTGAAAACAAAAATAAACAATACTTGCACATGAAGAAATTCCTTACCTTTTTATTATTAACTTGATTATTAAAATTATCGAAATAACCTCAATCAATAGGAGCTTTCATAGCAATTTTCTTACTCCTATCTTTCAGAAATACAGCAGATTCAAGGTAGAAATAATGAAAAAAGACCCTGATCTGAGAATAAAACTTCATTTTTTTTCCTTTCCTCTGAACTTGACACATTATTACATGACTTTGAACTACATATAGTTTACCTTAGCAATGCTACTCTGCTAATCACTCAATCTACACTTCAAAGTGAACTTTTGTTTCAAAAATTCTATGTATAATAAAATATACAAGTATTGGCTAATCAGCCTCCTGGATACAGAATATTTACAAAGCTTTATCTGCTGAAAGCTTGCAAACTTTGTTTTCTGAGACAAATAAAAAGGAAGTCAACTGGGTTTTCAGTGAGATTTGTGCCAGAGGTGTGGTTGATTTCTGTCACCACCATGTTTGTTAGAGATACGAGTGAACTTACTTATTTGCTCAAAACCAAGAGTGCTTGCTCTAGATTAAGTACTTAAACTATGCAGTTCAAGTTAAGTTCTGTGCACATACTCTCTTAAATTGTAATTAAGATTTCCACATTTATTAATATTTTATGTTAATCTGGCATCTGCCTATCACTCAGTGGTGATAGTGAGGATGGCGATCATATGTAAAATAATAGCTATGTAGATGTTTCATTATGATAGCAATAGCAATAGCAATTAGACTTATATACCTCTTCACAACGCTTTACAGCCCTCTCTAAGCGGTTTATATAGTCAGCAGATTACCCCCAACAATCTGGGTCCTCATTTTACTGACCTCAGAAGGATGGAAGGCTGAGTCAACTTTGAGCCAGTGAGAATCTAACTGCCGAACTGCTGGCAGCCAGCAGTCAGCAGAAGTAGCCTGCAATACTGCATTCTAACCACTGTCCCATCACGGCTCATGTCTATGATGTACATTGCAAGCCAGAAACCTCTAGACCAGGGGTATCAAACTCGATTTCATTGAGGGCCGCATCAGGGTTGTATTTGACCTCAGGGAGCCGAGGTGGGCGTGGCCAGGGTGTGCGTGGCCAGCTTGACATCAGTCCTGTCAGGGGCGCCTATGGTCACCCGAGCGATCTGCCAGTGAAAATGGGCTCCCGAGCTCCATTTTTGGCTGCCATGGCCTCCTGCAACCCTCTGCCAGTGAAAATGGAGCACGCAGCCTTTCCGAGCTCCATTTTCACTGGCAGAGAGTTGCAGGAGGCTGTGTCAGCTGAAAACGGAATTCGGGAGCCCATTTTCACTGGCAGAAGCACCAGGGGGCGGTCCTTTGCTGTTTCCAGGGTGGCCCCACGGGCCAGATCTAAGTACCCCGTGGGCTGGATCCGGGCTCCGGGCCTTGAGTTTGACTCTAGACAGTATACTCCATCAGTCATATTTTGTGTGATTCCATTAAAATTCTATAAAACTGCAGTCAGATTGTTAGCTCAACAAATGTGGATTAATCCTGCTCAACTTGTGGTTCTCATGCTGAATTCAAGTCACCCACTTTTTAACCGCATCTAATCTCCTTGCTTTATAATATTAAGCAGGTAGGACACCTAGGAGCTCTTGTACAGCCCTTGGATTGCTGCTATACATAGATGGTAAACAAAGATAAACACAACAGTCCAAGGTTTGAAGACTTGCTGTAAATGATTAACGTTTGAGCGGGTATATTTAGTATCTGCAAGTATGTGGTTCTTGTAGCCTTATCTGTTCTCTTACATTGTTCTGAGTACCATCTGCACTGTTCATTTAGGTGTTTAAAGTAGTTAAAGTCTCCAGCATAACTGATGTTGTCCTGACTCTATAGACAAATATTGCAAGAGTTACTTGGAGCATGTCAATGTAACTGCATTACCTGGAGAAAAAATTACTATCAATTCATTGGCAGCAAAGAAAGCACAGATATGAGAAGTGAACTTCAGACTAATCTGGATCTGGGGACATTTAATATCCATCATTAAAAGAATTTGGTCTACCTTGTTTACAGTGAGAAAATACACTGCTTGTATTAACAAACAAGTTTTGTTCCAAAACTGTCAAATGTGAAAGTTATGGTCTGCTTTATAATTTGCCTCATTTAAAATTAGTGATTGTGTTTTTGTATAAACAATGAACAGAAGCAATCATTAATAATACATCTCTGCAGAATGTAATATATGGAGCACAAAAGATTCTTCTTTAAAATTATGCAGTGGGGAATGAAGAACCAATTTTTGACCTGGCAGTTTCAGGTTGCATAATTAGGCACAAGCATGACAACATGTGAAGAAACTTTATTAGATGGGGCTGCTTCTTTATGTCTTCATTCTTTTTAACACCATGAGTGGGAGAAAGAAGCTCCAAAGGAGAAATCTTTTCATGCATTTTAACATTATTGCTGTTACAGAAGTAAGCTACATGCATTAATTATATTCAGAGGGAACATCACTTTTATTGCTGTTGATGATATTTGCTTTAATGAACTGTGTACTTCTCATCTGCCTTTTATGCCCTCTTGGTATTAGCTTATCCTAACTATCATGTCAGTGCCAGGTTAAAATGCAAACACCTACCCTCCTCTTTTTTCCCTTCTTGTTATCATCTATTGCTTAATAGATGATGATTTATTATTATTATTATTATTATTACATTATTTTTTAAGGTGACATTCCCCTTTTAAGTCCTTTGACATTATCATTCAAGGAACACACCAGAGGTGGGTTCCTCCCAGTTCGGACCAGTTCGCCTGAACCGGTAGCGACCCGCTGGTGATGTCACGGTGATGTCACAGAACCGGTTCTGTCGGTGCCGGCCCATGGGCGCCGCCATCTCTTTTGTTGGGAATTTTTTGGGGGGGGGATTTTTTTTCCGTTTTTTTTTCTTCTTCTGCGCATGCGCAAAAGCCAAGTTTCCGGCACTGCGCATGTGTCACCATCTTGTTTTTGGCTCTTTTTTAAAAAAAAAAAATTTCCAGATTTTTTAGCACTGCGCACACGCCCACGAGGTGCAGCCACACGGCGCGGGAGGAAGCGAACCAGCAGCGAGGTAAGTTAGAACCCATCTCTGGAACACACATCAACTTTTGAACAATCTTTGGGTAAAAGGTTAAAATGTTTAAGGACCTGAAAGCAGAGCTATTACTTTGTACCTTTCTCACATTAGTTATTTGTGTTTGGAAATAGGTGAGCTGAATTATTCTTGAAGCAAATAAAGCAGGTGGCCAAGATTCAAAGTACCGTATTTTTCGGAGTATAAGACGCACCTTAGTTTTTGGGGAGGAAAATAAGAAAAAAGCTGATTGGCAGATGGATCGGCCTCCCGGAAGATCCCCAATCAGCTGTTCCCAGAGGTGAATTTTAGCAACAGGTTCGTTGGTTGTGAGCTCTGTGCCTTGCTTTTTTTTCTGCCTCTAAAACCTCAGTTTCAGAGGCTTTTTTTGCTGAAGCTCCGTTTCAGAGGGCTTTTTTTCTGAACCTCCGTGTTTGAGAGGCTTTTTTTTCTGAAGCTCCGTTTCAGAGGCTTTTTTCAGCCTCTGAAACCTCCATTTGAGAGGCTGGGCAGGGCTACATTCAGAGTATAAGACGCACCCAGATTTTCACCCACTTTGTTGGGGGGGAAAGGTGCGTCTTATACTCTGAAAAATACGGTAATCTTGGCCATCTGCTTTATTTATTTTGCTTTCCAGAAGTTTGAAAACAAAGGACAGATAATCCTCGGAAAATTGGGGTTAGTGTTGCCATTGCTAAGTGATGTGGTCACAAAGCATGACATTTTGTGACTGCATCGCTTAGTGACAGCCATTCCAGCCATTCTGATTGCTGTTGTAAAGTGAGGAGCATCACTGAGTGAGGATTTCACAAGACCACAACTTCAAACTTTCTGCCATCTTCCCCATTGATTTTGCTTCTGGAAAGTCATCATGAAATACAGGAGTGTGTTCTAACTTACCTCGCCGCCAGTTCGCTTCCTCCCATGCCGCATGGCTGTGCACAAATTGCATGCCACGTGGCTGCGCATGCGCACGGGTGCATGCGAAGTGCCGAAAATTCACAATTTTTTTTTAAAAAGCCAAAAACAAGATGGCACATGCACAGAAGAAAAAAAATAGCAACCCCCCCCAAAAAATCCCCCCCAAAAATCCAAAATAAATATGGCGGCATCCATGGACTGGCACCGACAGAACCGGCTCCGTGACATCACCAGCGGTTTGCTACCGTTCTATAGAACTGGTGCGAACCGGGAGGAACCCATCTCTGATGAAATATAGGAAATTGCCAAGTATTCAGATCACAGTCATATGACCATAGGGACTCTACAATGGCCAGAACTCCAAGGACCAGTCATAAATCCCCTTTATTCAATGCTATCCTACATTTGAGCAGCCGCTGAACAGTAATAAAATATTTTCTTTTTAAAAAAAAACAACACCAAATTTATTAATATTTTTTTTAAAAAAAATACAAAATAAGGATGCATTGGGGCAGGGGATCAAAAAAGGAAGAAAATTAAAAAGGGACAAGAATATAGATATATATAAAAACAATGGCAACAGTTTGCCTTAATGATATTAAAGTGAAAATCAACATAGAACGAGGTGTATGACAAGTTGATATAATATCACCTATCCTTTTCTCAGCCTGCCTTGAAGAAGTATTTTATGGCACCTCTTAAATAACTTAAGATTTGCAGATGATGTTGTTCATTTGTCACAAGATACAGAAGGGCTACAAAGTCACATACAAGAGCTGCACAAAGCAGGAGAACCATTTGGCTTAAAAATAAACCTGAAAAAGAGCCAGGTTATGTTTAATAAATTCACCAATGAAAGAAAAAAATATGGCATGTGTAACAAAATGATTTTTAAAATCTATAGTAACTTTAACTTTGTCATACCATAGATCAGGGATGTCAAACTCAAGGCCGTGGGCCGGATGTGGCCTGCGATGAGGTCAGATCCGGCCCACGCAGCTGTTCTGCCCCAGCTATGGACCACAAAGAACGCAGCACACACAAAGTCTGTACAAACCTTATTTTACTAATTAAGGACTACTAATGAGCTTTCTTAGTAGTTGTTCAAACAAAAATACAGTTTTTTCTGAACAAGGGCTGTTAATTCAAAGTCATTAACTTTGAGTCCAAGGTAAAATAACTCAAATCTAGAGGAAATAGTCTTTCCGATATCAGTAATCTTACTGTGGTTGGCAAAATGCCCAGAAGTAATTAGCAGGAGAGATAACACTGGAAAACAGAAACCGAAGTCATGACACGAAGTAATTATGAAGAGTTGTTTCCTGCAAATTACTTCAGCCATCATCATCCCTTAAATAGGCTAGGGGCGTGGCCAATTAGCCCCAAGCTTTACTCTCGAGGAGACCTTCTCCTCAGGAACCATTCCTGCCTTTTGGCCACTCTGCGTGCCCGTGCATTGAGAATAGGCTCCTCCTCTTCTTCCTCTTCACTGATGGGAGCTTCTGGAGGTTCTGAAGGCCCTGGCTGAATCTCCGCCTCTGGCACCGAGTCCTCACCAACCTCCTCACTGTCCGACTCAGGTGCCAGCTGCACGGGTCGCTGGCGGGCCACAACAGCAGCCATCCTGGAAACTGTAAAGGGTCGGCCCATGTCACTTCAGCCTGGCCCATGCCAGGCCATCAATATCCTGACAACTGCCTCATCTGCTCCAGCAGCTCCATCCAGGGCCCCATGTGTATCGCTCAGCCTCTTGCTCCATTACGGCGGTGAGCAAGGAGAAGCAGGCTGGTGGCCATGCAGGGTCCTGGACAGGGTTTCTGGAGCTGCCGCCGAGAGGCCAGGCAGTTGTCAGTACGTTGATGGCCTGGCTGCAGGGCCCTCAGGTAAGCCAGTGCATGGGGCAGCTCCGCACCCTTTGCCTTGCTTCGTCTTCCATCCCCCCACTGCCTCGCTTTGTGGCCGCTGTACCGGTGCATCGCTCATTCTCCTGCTCCGTTATGGCTGCAAGCAAGGAGAACAAGTGGCGAAGAATGAAGACGAACGAAGTGAGATGGGGTGGGGGTGGAGGACGAAGCAGTGCAGGCTGCTGTGGAGAGCATGGCTGGTGCTGCCGCCATAAGGTGGGTGAGAGAGTGAGAGAATGATCTGATCAAACCTCTGTGTGTGTGTGTGTGTGTGTGTGTGTGTGTGTGTGTGAGAGAGAGAGAGAGAGAGAGAGAGAGAGAGAGAGCGCGTTTTGGCGCCTCTTGGTTTCTCGCCCCACCCCCACCAGGCTGGTCTGGTCTGGTGGGAGGAATTGCCTTCTGCCTTCTCTGTGCCACGAATGGGGATTGACCGCCTCTGTGAAAGTAAATCCCGGGTGCTGGGCTGCAATGGACAGACGAAAAGTGCAGGTTTTGTCTGAAGGAGAAGGAGGAGCAGGGAGAAGAAAGAGCAGCTGAGTGAGAAGCGCCCTGCCGGCCAGACACTGAAGCACACCATCACCAGCCCTGGTATAACTCTCCGAGATTGGATCTGATCTCTCTCTCTCTCTCTCTCTCTCTCTCTCTCACACACACACACACACACACACACACACA
>QLTV01000988.1:2000176-2014206 GCA_003457575.1 Thermophis baileyi
TCTCTCTCTCTCTCTCTCTCTCTCTCTCTCTCCCTCGCGCTCTGTCTCTCTCTCTCTCTCTCTGGTGACAGTGGCGGTGCTTCAGTGCCTGGCTGGAGGGGCGCTTCTCACTCGGCCACTTTCCCTCTTTCTTCTCCCCGCTCCTCCTCCTCCTTCAGACAAAAGCTGTGCAGCGCAGTGCCCGGGATTTACTTTGACAGCGGCAGGGTTTGGGGGATGTTCAATCCCCATTCATGGTCCGGTGGCGAAGGCGGAAGGCAATCTCACCCACCAATCCCCCCCCCACCAGACCAGACCAGCCTGTTGGGGGTGGGGTAGGAAACCGAGTGGCGTTGAAAGCAGCTGAAGGCACACCAGCTGTACCTGCCCTGCCCCCGCCTTGCCTCACCTACCAGAGGGATGAGCCTCCCACCCCCCGCCTCACCTACCAGAGATCCCTGGATTCCCTCCCCAATCCCTCCTGGCCCCCACAGGCACCACCCACACGAGCGACGTCAAGCTGGCCCCACCCCCGGGCCACACCCAGTCAGCCACGACCACCCCAGCCATGCCCTTGCTCCCCCCCCAGCCCCAGGAGGACAACCACAATGCTGATCCGGCCCTCAGTGAAATCGAGTTTGACACCCCTGCCATAGATAGTCATGCCACCCAAATGCCAAATCCCAAATCATGTCCTTCCTTTTTCCTAAAGTTATCCATTCTTTCATCCATATCAAACAATATGCCTCAGAATACAATTTTAGATCAGATTACTTGTTTTTTGTTTTTGTTTTACTTACTTATCACATTTAGAAACTACCTATCTCCTTTACAGAGTTACTCTGAATGTTACAAATATAATCCCAGTCTGCTTGTTTCTTTATATTTAATTCTTGATTTCTTACCTTGCCATACATACGTGGAAATACCTTTCTGCCGTTGTTTAAAAGATAAGTCAGTTGTCAATATCAGTATACTTTGGAATAAAAAATAACAAGATAGAATATTCATCTTAATTACAGAGATTCTACCTAATAGTGACATTTGTAATTTATTCCACTTCACTGTCTTTTTTATATAATTCCATACTTTTAAAGTCATATTTTCAAATATAAGAATGAAAGTAGATTTTTGAAATTCATGTTCATCTGGGCTTTGAACTTATAATCATTCCAAATGAACATAAATTCAATTTTGTTCTTATTCCATTCCACATTTATTATTATTTGTACTTTTTCTACCCTTGCATTCTTTCAAAAATATTAATGCTAAAAAACTACTTTTGATCAATGAAAGAAGAAAGTGGTCTGGAATACTTCCAACTCCAATGAAAAATGGCAATATATTGTTATGAAAATGTGCAGACAATCTTAAAGGCAAGAAGGAACAAAACATAATACAATTATTCCAACAATGAAATTATTTTTTCCACATAACACCTCCATTATATTTTTATTATGTCTACAACAACTTGTACAATACAGGAGATTTGATTTTTGTTATTATGTGCAATCAAATCAGTGTTGACTTTTAGCAAGACATTCTCGAAAAACGATTCTTTCTCAACCTGGTCCTTCAAGTGTTCCCATGGTGCATTCATCACCACTGTAATTATTAATAATAGTTTGCTACATTTTATGTGCCACCCAATTCCCAGCTGCTGGTTGCCCTCTTCTTTGAGTTTCCACCTGTCCCATAATTGTGGAGATTTTAAGAAAGCTAGGCTTTCACGTAATATAACCAAAATATTATAATCTGGTCATTGGTACCTGGAATGAAAGCTCTGGATGGATTCTGTGATCCTTTTGTTTGTTTTCTTGGCTATATGGGGTATCATCATGAGTCCTCTCCAGTATCAAAAGTCAAAAACATCCATTTCTGTCCTGCTTCTTCAAAGTCCAGCTTTTATTCTCGAGTGTCACACAGAAAAACTCATTGTTTTCTTATTTTGAATCAATAACTTCATCTAAATAGTGAATATGGATCCAAATTTGCCAAAATATACTATGTGTCATGGCCTGAGTCTGCGGAGGAGGACAAGCCGGAGCTGGGGCTGACAGATGTCAAGGATGCGGTTTCGTTGGCTGTGGAGGAACGCGGGGAGGAGCAGGATGAGGCAGCCCCAGGTCCCTTGAGCTTGGGAGGGCTTACCTGCAAGGAAGAACAGGGCAGGACAACCGAGAGAGGGCGGAAGAGAGGGCAGGCAGTGGAGAGGAGGAGTGACTGAGCTCAGGCAACGACAAAGGATCACCCCCTCCTGATCCCCGAGTACGGAAAATGGAGAGGAGGCGGGAGCAGTGCAGGCTGACATGACAACTCGAGAGGAGAGCACCCCGCCCCTCATCACAAGGCACACCTAAGGGACTGAGACTTAAGGAAATGCTGTGGGGAGGGGCGCTTGTGGGAACAAACACTGAATTCATGGAGTTTCATGTGCCATTGCCGACATCTGGAGTTTGCTGGACTTCTTGTCTTGTTGCTGCCTCGTTCCTTTGCCTTGCTGGACTTCTTGCCTTGAAGCTGTCATGCTAACAGCATTTTGCTGGACTACTCACAGCCAGAGGCTGCTGGAGGTGTGTGGAACGCTTTGCTCTGGGACTTGCCATAAAGGTAAGGGTGTTTGGGGTAAAGTTGGGACAATAAAGGGGAATTCAAACTATCAGCTGGCTGTGTTGCCTCCGTGCCTTGCCCCGGGTCATCACACTATGTTTAACTTCATACAATGTAGAGACTATTTATTCAAAGTAAATTCATTTAAATTTCATATTCTAATATTGTTTCCCTAAACCTTCTGCTTCATTAAAAGCTATTTCATGGCACTAAAGACTCTTTCCAAAAATATGAAATGCTCAATATAAAACAATGTTTATGCAATATGAAACTTTATATAATCATATAACAATTAAACTTTGACAGTCTTATTATCTTCCCTTTTTACCTTAAGATATGTTTTCAAGAGGACCAGGACTTCTAAGTTCTACAGTTTCTTGTAATGAAATAATCACACATTCTTCTCATGCTCTCATGTCCCCTTTCTCTTCCTATTCTGCCACACACCTTTTAAAGTTGTATACCCTGGCCTTGATGTAAAGGCTTCTCATATCTATTCTTTGGAAAACATCATGTACATTGATGGCATACAATGGCCCTAAGCCAGGGGTGTCAAACTCAAGGCCTGGGAGCTGGAGCCGGTCCTCTGGGTACTTAGATCTGGACCGTGGAGCCGCCCTGGAAACAGCAAAGGACCGGCCCACGGTGCTTCTGCCAGTGAAAACAGAGCTTGGGAAGGCCGCATGCGGCCCTCCCAAGCTCCATTTTCATTGGCAGAGAGTTGCAGGAGGCCGTGGCAGCCAAAGACAGAGCTTGGGAGCCTGTTTTCGCTGGCAGAGCGCTCGGGCCACCACAGGCGCCCCCGATACTAGTGATGTCAAGCTGACCATGCCCCCCTGCCCCGCCCCCCCGAGGTCAAACACAACCCTGATGTGGCCCTCAATGAAATCGAGTTTGACACCCCTGCCCTAAGCTAAAAACATCTGTTTTGAACATCCTTATTCTTTTGAACTATATGAATATTACATGGAAATTGATGGTTGAACATTGGGAATAGATTCTCTTGTATTGCTAAGAAACACTGGGAAGATAAATGTGTGACCACAGTTATTGAAGTCTCTGTGTTACTTTTGCTTTAGGAATCATCCATAAATATGCATTATATGTCATGTTATAAAACCATACAGTTAAATGATACATAATATATGCATTGTGTGTTTGTGTGTGTGCGTGCGTGTGTGTGTGTATACATATACAAAGATGAGCAGCTCACACGCATAAATACATATACATATGGTTCATCCAAATAATGAACAACAGCACTTGAATACAGTAATTAGAGGAATAAATGCTTCCATTTACAGTATCCTTTGGTTATGTCATAGCAAAAATTGCAGGTTAAATGCCTTCTACTTTTCTTCAGTTAATAAAATTTACAAATATAAACCTTAAATAAATGTATTTTTAAAAGAAAAGTTTTACACACTTCAATCAAGTTTATTGTACATTAATGTGTCTGTTATGATGACTTAAAGGATTAGCTAATGCTACAAAATGTTCAGTTTCACACAACAGTTCAATTTTAGCAAGCAAATGTTTTGGTTCAGGCTTATTCTTGCTGATTTTTCTCTCTCTTTTCTTTTACCAAAGAAATTATTTGGCAGTTTGCTACTAAATTTCAACTGAGTGATATTATGGGTCACTAGCAGATGCAAGGAGGTGTTCAAGGACCACCCATACATATTTCCTGGACTACAGGTTGTCCAATATTGCCTTAATCCATTGTCCTGATCAGTTCAGATTTATAATGGATAATGCCAACTTCCTGAGCATGATGTTTAGCTAATGTTAAAGCTTTAACATAGCATGTTAAATACCTTTGCTTAGAATAGTGTTAGGGTTATGTTTAGCCCAGCAAGAATGCTAATAATGGAATCTTAAATGTATTTTTCAGACGTTTTTAATTCATCCCAGATAAATGGAAATTGAATTGCAAGTACATAATTTCAAAATGAGTTGAGAAATTGGTACAAAAGAATATGGTTAAGTCAATGACTTACGTGTTCTTTAACTAAGATTTTAAAAGATGAAGCTTGAAACTGCTTGCAAATTTAAAAAATAAAAAGTGCTCATTAATATTTAAAGAAGCCAGTCAATTATTTACTAGTTGGTTAATCCTGATTAGAAATTATCAGATTATTCAAAACCTGGCAAAAAGCCTAAACACAATTGCCAAGGGAACAATTCCTTAGATATTTATCTTCCCAGTGTTTCTTAGCAGGTTCTGTGAGATGACAGCTTAGTCAAGACAAAATAGTTTCTCAGCTGTTTCTCCCAATTATAATCTGAATTCCAGCATACTTTTTTTCGAATTCTTCTTCTAAGCTTGCAGTTATATTATCTTGATAGCTATACCACATACTCTTTCATTTTGTTCAAATTCTCTTTTGTCACTTCATTTATAACACTTTTTTTTCCCATTCAGAGGCGGGTAAATTTCATTTATGTCAGCCCCAGAATATTTGAAGGTACTGTTCCTAAGTTACAGATGGGAAGACATAATGCATCTAGGAGACAAGATACATGAGAAGGGAAGAGAGAGGTTATCATATTTTCCATTGAGTAGGGTAATTGAATCTTCCAGTTCTGGGTATCAGAAAGTGATTATATTCCAGACAAAAAAGAAAATACATTAACGTGCAGTTTATGTTTATTTCTTATTAAATTTATATGCTAACCATTTCCCAATTTGAGGTAACTCGGGGGGGCTTAGAATAATAATATAATGTAATGTAATAGCAATAACAATAGACTTATATACTGCTCCATAGTGCTCTATAGCACTCTCTGAGTGGTTTACAATGCCAGCATATTCCCCCCAACAATTCGGGTCCTCATTTTACTAACCTTGGAAGGATGGAAGGCTGAGTCAACTTTCAGCCT
The DNA here is from genome assembly GCA_003457575.1 of Thermophis baileyi. NCBI lineage: Eukaryota > Metazoa > Chordata > Lepidosauria > Squamata > Dipsadidae > Thermophis > Thermophis baileyi. The sequence continues at coordinate 2,005,649 of QLTV01000988.1, forward strand.
GTCAGGATCGAACTCCAGGCTCTAGGCAGAGTTAGCCAGCAATACTGCATTCTAATCACTGCACCATCAGGGCTAATGGAATGCAATGCAATGTAATGTATAATAGCCTAGCCTAGCTTAGCCTATAGCCTAGCCTAGCCTATAGCAGTGATGGCGAACCTTTTTTGGTTTGCGTGCCAAAAGGGGGTGTGCGCGCATGTGCCCACACCCATTCCCTCCCCCCACGCATGCGCACAACCCCCCCCGTGCTGCCCCCTGCACATGCACACACCCCCCCGCGAACGCGCAAAATGCGCAAAGGCCTTACTGAAGCCTCCGGAGGGCGAAAAACACCCCCCCATTTTTCGCACTCCGGTGCTTCAGGAAGCTTCCCTGAAGCCTCCGGAGTGCAAAAAACAGCCCAACGTCAAACCAGAAGTGTGTTTTTCCGAACTTCCGGTTTGCCCGTTGGGCCGTTTTTCGCACTTCAGGGCTTCAGGACGCTTCCCTGAAGCCTCTGGAGGGCAAAACGGCCTTCCCCAAGGCCGAAAATCAGCTGACCAGCGTGCACATGCGCACTGGAGCTGACATAGGGCAACGCCTCGTGTGCCCTCTGATATGGCTCCGCGTGCCACAGGTTCGCCATCACTGGCCTATAGCGTAGCCTAGCCTATAGCCTAGCCTAGCCTAGCCTAATATCTTTCTTATTTGCACTGGAAAACCGCATGCATATAGAGGCCTGTCTGTCACAACCCTGTTTAGGGTTTAATGCCCTCCATAATGCATCATATAATGCTTTAATGTAATGTATGTGGTATCTTATGTCTAATAAGAACCTGTAAAAGAGAACAAAGGTTTCTCTGCCTTAACAAACATACTTATCACTGGGTGCTCAGATCCAATCTCTAAATTTTTATTTTTGAATAAATCTAATTAATGATATAAATAAGAATTGAATCTACTTGATTGTAAGCAAGATGGGCAGGGTTGACATGTCCTCATGTATCATGTATTTCTATGACTGGTGAAATAATGATGAGCCTAACTTATGGGAACATTCTATGTTCTTTTATCGTAGGCAGATCCAGAGTTGCTGGACTTTAGACTTAATAGGTTTCACAGATCTTGTAACTTTGGAAGCTAATTAAAATGGTGTGATGAATCTGAATATTTTTCTGATGGCTCTTGGTAATTGCTGTTTCAGATAGCAGTTTTGGAGAACAGAAACTAAAATACATAGTATATCATTTTTTGTTTTGTTTTTGAATTTTTCATTTATATGATAATGTGTGCAATATCCCTTGGAAGCAAAGGGCAATGAAATAGCCAATATAAATAAAATTGTGCAAATTAACCTTAATAATATGTATAGCACACTGTCCTGTATCTATATTGTTCTGTACACGAGTTAAGAAAACAATGATAAAACACAGAATTGAACTTTTGAAATACTTGATAAAAGAGTTCCATAAAATTCTACAAAAATGAGAATAATGGTTGCAAAATGAGATTTGCATTGAGCAAATAGTCAACATGTCCTTTCTACTACCATTTAGATTTCTATTCTTTTCTATTTTAATTTCCTGAAAACAAAATCATTCAAAGATTTGAGCCAGGATTGTTTGGATATGTTTGTGGCTCAGTCATGTTTGAGGAAGAAGTGAGGCCTATGAGTGAATTTAAACTTATTCCCTCCTCAATTGTCCACCCACCCACTGTAGTCAACATTCCAAAAGCTGATCTCTCTTTGACAATTTTGGGTAGAAGGAAATTTCTTTTTTTTTAAATCCCCATTTTTCCGACTTGTCAAGATTGCCTGGATGAATTAAATGCAAGCTACAGACCTTAAATGCAAGCTACTTAACGCAAGAAGCCTCGTAAACAATATACCAGAATTTCTCCTCTTACTAAATACGGCTATATTCGACATGGCTGAATTCATCCCTCCCAGACTCCATTACCACAGTGACAGACTATCGTGTTTACCGGTCCAACCGTGAAATCCGAAGAGGGGGTGGTGTTGCTATCTTCTATAAAAAATCCCTAAATCTAAAAAACATTCATGTTACACAGGAGCTTGCTCTTCCTGAGACCATCGTATGGTCACATTTGCTTCTTACTTTGTTACAGAACCCCTGATTACGATCTTGTACATGCGAACAAACTAACTTCACTACTAACATGGGCAACCTCTTGCCCACATCCTCTTATCTCTCTTGGTGACCTCAACCTACCTCTTATTAATTGGACCCTAAACGAATGTACAACAGAACCAATACATACAACCATATACAATGCCGTTACTAATCTGGGATTGGATCAACTAGTTACAAACAACACTAGACTCAACAACTGCCTTGATCTCATCTTCTGCAATAGTTTAAACTCAATCTATGGTCTACAAATAAATGAACCCTTTTTCCAACAGTGACCACAGCATGATTGACTTTTGTCTCAATTTATGTCCCTACAAAGACGATCATAGTGACGGAATCCCAAAGTATAACTTTAGAAAAGCCAACTATGATCTCATAACTGACGACCTCTCATCCCTTGATTAGCAAACTCTGTTCATTGGCTGCAACACTGACGAAGACCATTATAACATTTTTTTGCATGAAGTCAAAAGAATCATCAAACTATACGTACCACTAATAAACCCCAAAACCAGGAAAAACAAATTACCCATAACAATAAGGAAGCTTCAGTCAAAAAAAAAAAACCTCTTTGGTGCAAAAACAAAACTGGCTACGTGGCTAACTTCAAAAGTCGCTACAAAACCTTATGCCGACAGATAAAGGCAGAATGCATCAGTTATCACAGCAATCAAGAGGAAAACCTACTATGCACAAAATCTACCCGGGCCTTCTATAATTTTGTAAACAACAAACTTAAAGACTCAAGATCCATCTCACCATTAAAAGGGCCAAATAGGAAAGACTGTAATGATGAAACTATTAAGGCCAACCTCTTCAACACATTCTTCGGTTCAGTATTTGTAAACAGCAACGGCTCATGCCCCTCATTTCTCAATTGTATCACAACTAATCACAACGATCTACTACGTGTCAATTTTACAGAAGATGCCATTGAAAAGGCACTACGCAACCTAAAGCCATCTCTATCTATTGGCCCTGTCACCATTAAAAGGGCCAAATAGGAAAGACTGTAATGATGAAACTATTAAGGCCAACCTCTTCAACACATTCTTCGGTTCAGTATTTGTAAACAGCAACGGCTCATGCCCCTCATTTCTCAATTGTATCACAACTAATCACAACGATCTACTACGTGTCAATTTTACAGAAGATGCCATTGAAAAGGCACTACGCAACCTAAAACCATCTCTATCTATTAGCCCTGATGGATTATGTGCCTACTTCTTAAAAAAGCTCTCAACCACCATAGCAGAACCTCTTAGCAGAATAGAATAGAATAGAATAGAATAGAATAGAATAGAATAGAATAGAATAGAGAATAGAATAGAATAGAATAGAATAGAATAGAATAGAATAGAATTTTTTATTGGCCAAGTGTGATTGGACACACAAGGAATTTGTCTTGGTGCATATGCTCTCAGTGTACATAAAAGAAAAGATAAGTTCGTCAACGCAAAGCATTCCGCGCATGTGCAGAGGGTAAAAGAACCCAAATGGCGGAGTCCGGGCGGGTGGGTGAAGCCTCGCGCTGCCGTCGCTACCGGCTCCCCGACCACCGGCAGGAACGCCCGAACCAGGAGCATTTCACCCCTGGGTGATAATGAGTGTCCTTGAAAGATTCTTTTCTTTATATTAACCTCTTTCAATCTCTCATCATTGACCAGAAACTGTGTCTTCCATTGTGTTTTTGAACTTTCCACAAAGCTTCTGATGTTTCAATTCCTGTTATTTCTAGGAATTTGATTATCCAGCCATGTGGCAGAGAATCAAATGCCTTCTTAAAATCAATCCAAATTACATTCAAGTTGGACTTCCGTCTCTTCCTTGTCTTTCATTTTCCAAAATCATCTTGTCAATTAGAAGCTGGTCTTTTGTCCCTCTGCTATTTGGGTAATTATTGCTATGATTTGTTGTACATTCAACCAGCTGCTTAGACTGGATTTGGCATTTTTATTCACCTGTCAAGTCTTTCCTAAAGATCTGGCATTTGCCTGATGGCATTAAAGGTATCATCACTGCAACTACTCAAAAGAAAGAAGGGCAGATGTTATTTAATATTTTCTTTCTTGTTTTTACTCTTTTATTTCCTTTCTTTTTTCTTTTTCTTAGGTTTTTCTTGATTTTTATGCTTTTATTGTATTGTAAAATTCTAAGTTGATTTAAGTCTTAATGATTCTGGGATACTGTTGCTGAAATTAAAATAAAGGTAAAAACTAAAGAGAAAGATCTATTTGGCTAAAAAAAGCAGCATTCTAATTAGAAAATAAATTACACCTTGTCAAAGACCTCAAACAGGCTAGAGTAGAGAATAAACCACAGACATTACTAATAGCCTTGAGAGCCTTTAAAGCAGAGGTGGGTTCCTCCCAGTTCGGACCGGTTCTATAGAACTGGTAGTAACTTGGTGGCCTGGGTCGCTAGAACCGGCAGTGACCCAGGCCTGTCACGCCCCCAAACTGGTTTTTTCGGCGGCACCATAGGCGGCGCCATTTTGTTTTTTGCTTCTGCGCATGCGCAGAAGCTTTTTTTAAGCACTGCGCATGCTCAAAGTGTGCACATGCGCACGCAGTGTGGCACTGAGTGAACCGGCAGCGAAGAAAAGAAGAACCCACCCCTGCTTTAAAGGCCATAATGTTTCAGTTACTGCAACTGAGTTGTTAAGAAATTCAATTCATAATGTACCAGACCACAAATTGGCTGATGACTGATAACCTGAACATTTCATTTGTTTATTAAATACCTAATTTATCTTATTTTTATTTTTTAAAAAGCCCAAGGTTTAATGTTGTGGTTTAGGCATCTTTATTAGTTTTTTAAAAAATTCAATTCACAATTCACAATATCACCAAATACAATTCATTGTATACAATGAAGTTTATTGTGTATTAGAGGTAAAGTTTATTTGATTTTACTAGGGAAGTCTATGTAATATGTGTATTTTACTATGACAACCACCAGCAGTGTTTCGGCCTTAATTTCCTATTTGTAAAATTGGATGATTAGTGAATTAATTTACAAAATTGACAGTATTGCATTGAATGTTAAACATTGTATTGTATGTTAGATATTGATGGTACATTTCAAACAATTTTATTTGTCCTTGTTGAAATTAGAATCGTCTTATTTTGGTTAAATATTTTATTGCAACAGTGATATCACAAGGAATGGAAAATAATCTATCAATATTCAGAAGTTACTCTGCTATCATTTGCATATTAATACCTTTCAAAATAAGCAGATGGACCAAACTAGACCATACAAAGCACTCAAAATGATATTTCATGAGCCTTCTTTGCTATTTGTTTTTCAAGAAAAGAAATATATAGGTGAGGGCTGATAGAGACTGCAGTGTAGTGCTTCAATGGGAAATGATCAAGAAGGAAATGGAAATTATTTCCATATCATAAATTCTCCATGCTGCCTTTTTCTGATTTTCATCCTCTTCCTTATTCTCATATGGAACATAAGAAGAGCATATCATAGCAAAGGCATCTACAATCTGTTTCATGGTATCCAACAAGGTGCCAATGAAAGCCCACATAGGACATAAAAATGATAGCATCTTCTCACATTAGTGACAAATAAATGTCATGCAGATCCCTATTTACTGAGAACATAAATTTATAGACACCTTCTCAACTAATAATTGACATTATAACTGACATTATAGCCAGAGTAAAAATGGGCCCACAAGAGCCTTTGTAAAGCCACTGCAGTACAATCATCCAAATATTATGTTGTTACCCTCACTATAAAAAACATTGAAGTCTCCCCCAGTGGGTATATTACCAGTGCTTGAAAAGGAGCTTTACTCCCTTCTGCAGATCCTACTGAACCTCTCCTTATGGTGTTGGTCAATTGGAGGACATTAATCACTTGACTTCCACTATCCCATTTAAATGACATGAATTATCTTCTTGCAGATGTATTTCCAGCTGTTATTAGCAATTTGTTGCTGCATTTCCTTTTCTGTCATTTAAACTTAGAAAGACTTACATTTTTAATTGCAGCTTGGCTTTATCTTGTATTAATATACTTACATCTAGCACTCTTTTTTATTTCATTTTATAATCTTAGCATTCTACTGCTATTTTATTGTATTTTATGATATGCCATATGTTATATAAGAGCCGTGGTGGCGCAGTGGTTAGAGTGCAGTACTGCAGGTGAGTGCAAGGTGGGGTGGCACCTTGCTGTGAGTGACATTGAGTTGGCCATGCCCACTCAGTCACATGACCCGCCCACCAAGCCATGCCCACAGAACCCAGCAGGAAAAAATTTTGAACTTACTTACAGCTATTGCAGCCTTTCTAACCGAGCCGGCAGCGGCTGCTGGCTGGAGGCTTCTTGTGCCGAAAAAGAGGTGGCAGCTGCAGGCTTCTTACGCCGAAAACTACTGACCTCCGCTTCTTGAACGCGCCGAAAAAGAGCTTCAGTCCAGCCACCATTGCCACTCTGTTATTCATGCCAGCTGCGCATGCGTACCCCATTGCCTGCTGCACTGCTCCGCTCAGACTTGGCCGGGCAAGTCCCTCCAGCGCAGCAGACAATGGGGTGCCCATGCGTGGCTGGCACGAAGAACAAGGCCCCGGGGCCTCGGGGAATGGTGCATCCCTGGGCCCCAACCCAAGGCAAAGGGCGAGCAGGCGGCATGCTTACCTTTGGTGAGCAGAGCGGGCAAGGTGTGGAGGCAAGGGGAGGCGATTAGCTGGGCCGTGTGGCGAAGGCAACATATATAGGGCAGCCGGGAGGGGTGAGGCAGGAGTGGGCGAGCAGCGAGCAGGTGGGTGGGAGTGAGCAGCGACTGGTCAACCGGGTGGGTGGAGGTGGGGCCAACCAGAGGTGGTATTTGCCAGTTCAGCAAACCAGTCCAAATTTCTGCTACAGGTTCACGCGAATTGGTCCGAACCGGCTGAATACCACCTCTGATATGATCCCTATGATAGCACCTTTATAAGATTGGGATTTTTTTCTTTTAACATTGGAAGTAGATTTCCAACCTTAAAACTTTTTTTCTCATCAAGTCTATTGTGACAGTCTCACTTTTGTATACTTTCTTCTATCCAGATTCCATCAAGGGTCCAGCCTAAAAACAGAAATAATGACTGAATTTCATTATGTAGTCTACAATTACAAAATGTTTAATCAATAACAGGAGTAATTGTCTTGGTGTTCTTCTACAGCCATAGGACCAATTTGTACTATGTTAGCCTATTGGATCTTAATTTCTTTTTGTCTCTACATCCTTTCATGTCATGGCAATGAAATTTATTTTTCATGTTTCATTAGCTGTGAAATTAATTCTTGAGTTTGCTTTTGAATTAAAGGATTGAATCCAAAATTAGCCTTGCCTGGACTAATTTAAGCTTTGACAATTGACATGAATTTAAATCCCACTGATGTTAATGGGTATGCCCACAGATACCTCCCTTCCCACTTGCTATTTAAATTGTTAGTTTAATTTAATTTTTTTAAAAGTTGTACCTGGAAAGCATTGTAGAAGCTCCTTAGCTACTGAAATTCATGGTTCCTGAATGCTACTTTATCAATGTCTACTTTTTTTTAAAAAAAATTACATTTTAATTTGTTTGAACTTCATTTGAACTTTACTTGTATATGAAAACTTCTAACACTGTTACATGATTATATAACCTAGCACTAGAATTATTTTATTTCACAGCTTTAAAGCACTCACAGACATTAAGATTAGAAGAACCTCCAGGCAAAGAACTTCTCTGTAAATTACAGAAAATTACCTGCACATACATAATGTTACTTAATTAAAAGACCTTAAAAATTATTTTTTTAAATGGTCACCTAACATGAAAAACGTCATCAAAAAAGCACAACAAAGAACGTTCTTTCTGCGCCAACTCAGGAAGCTCAAACTGCCCAAGGAGCTACTGATACAGTTCTACAGAGGAATTATTGAGTCTGTCATCGGCACCTCTATAACTGTCTGGTTTGGTTATGCAACCCAACAAAACAGACACAGACTTCAGAGGATAATCAGAACTGCAGAAAAAACAATTACTGCCAACCTGCCTTCCATTGAGGACCTGTATACTGCAAAAAGAGGGCCGTGAAAATTTTAAATATTTACTGACTCCTCGCATCCTGGACATAAATTGTTTCAACTCCTACCCTCAAAATGACGCTATAGAGCACTGCACACCAAGACAACTAGACACAAGAACAGTTTTTTCCCGAACGCCATCACTCTGCTAAACCAATAATCCCCTCACCACTGTAAAACTATTCACTAAGGCTGCATTACTATTACTATCAGTCTTCTCCTTGTTCCTATCACCCATCTCCTCCCACTTATGACTGCAGGACTGTAACTTGTTGCTTGTATCCTTACGATTTATATTGATACTGATTGTATCCTGATTGCTTATTTGTACCCTATGACCATTA
>QLTV01000988.1:2016570-2026827 GCA_003457575.1 Thermophis baileyi
GAGCACCTAATAGATTCAAACTTATGGTAAACCACGCCAAACTTGACTGCAGAAAATACGACTTCAGTAACAGAGTTGTTAATGCTTGGAATGCACTACCTGACTCTGTGGTTTCTTCCCCAAACCCCCAAAACTTTACCCTTAAACTGTCTACTGTCGACCTCACCCCATTCCTAAGAGATCTGTAAGGGGTGTGCATAAGCACACCAGCATGCCTACCGTCCTTGTCCTAATGTTCCCTTTTATTCATATTCATTTCATGTATTCAAATCATGTTTATACTTATATATATTATCTAATACGTGCTTGACAAAATAATAAATAAATAAATAAATAAATAAATAAATAAATAAATAAATAAATAAATAAATAAATAGTTTGGTGAAAATGTGTTCAAGCAGAAAAAAAAAAAAAAAAGGGGCGTGCATAAGCGCACAATGTTCCCTTTTATATTCATTTCATGTATGTATTCAAATCATGTTTATACTTATATATATTATTACGTGCTTGACAAAATAATAAATAAATAAATAAATAAATAAATAAATAAATAAATAAATAAATAAATAAATAAATAAATAGTTTGGTGAAAACAAGCAACACTTGCAACTGACTACAGATTTTTCTTTCTCTTTCTTATTACACTTGACCCTTGAAATTGGATTTTTCATTGTTTTCAACCTGAGGAAAGTTATAAGTGATCAAAAAAGCATGAGGGATTGTTAGTTATGGGCAAATGGTTATTGTAGCAAATATAACATGGTGTAGGTGTAGTTCTGGAGTCATTTCAGGATGTAAGCACTTTTTTATTAATTGGCAGGTACAAAATTCTAATATTCATAAACCATAGGTCCCTTCAAAGGTTCCTTTCAGCTGAGGTGGCGCAGTGGTTAGAATGCAGTACTGCAGGCTACTTCTGCTGCCTGCTGGCTGCCTGCAATTTGGCAGTTCGAATCTCACTAGGCTCAAGGTTGACTCAACCAGGGGTGGGTTTCACTTACCTTCCCTACCGGTTCGCATCGCAACGGAAGTGTCGTCACATCGGGGAAATGACGTCACGTTGGGGAAATGACCCTTTGCTCATGCGCAGAAGCCTCTGCGCATGTGCAGAGGGTTCTTTGCCAGCTGCGGCGACCGGAGAACCGGTTCGGGGGTGTGGACAGTCAGCCATCGCTGCTGGTTTGGCGAGCAGGTGCAAATTTCCACCACCGGTACAGGAGAACTGATCCGAACCGGCAGCAACCCACCACTAGACTCAAACTTCCATCCTTCCAAGGTCAGTAAAATGAGGACCCATATTGTTGGGGGCAATATGCTGACTCTATAAACTGCTTAGAGAGGCTGTAAAGCACTGTGAAGTGGTATATCAGTCTCAGTGCTATTGCTATTGCTATTCTTCAGGCGGCTTTTGTAGGATTAGGATCTCACAGTCACATAAATGAACCATGGTTCTTTTTCTCTGCAAGCACAAAACCATACTGGCAGTAATGCTAGCTAGCTATTCACCATCTTAGTATGCTATAGACATAACAGACAATAAGAATGATTCACTATCTATATAAATAAATCATTATTATGCTTTATACCAAGCATAAAAGAACATCAATTTCTTAGTTCAACATACTCACTGCTTTAAAAGTCAAAATACAGAATGTCTTCAGACACATAATGTTCTGTTTCTGTGTTCTCATTTCATCTTTATATAGGGAGTATTTGCTGAAATAATTATAATCCAGATATTTGACAGAGAGAGACAATCTTTCCCTAACAGAGAATTGGAAAAAAAAATAACATAAGAGAACAAGACTACCAAGCACTGATTTCCTGTAGTTGGTATGTTGCTGAGAAACTTGGGTACAAACATTGCTTGCAATTGGACAAGCAAAGAGCTGAAACTATATTCAATAACATCTTGAAGGTACCTCTTTTGGGACAGATTAACAAAAAAAAATAGAATAGAATAGAGTAGAGTAGAGTAGAGTAGAGTAGAGTAGAGTAGAGTAGAGTAGAGTAGAGTAGAGTAGAATAGAATAGAATAGAATAGAATAGAATAGAATAGAATAGAATAGAATAGAATAGAATAGAATAGAATAGAATAGAATAGAATAGAATTCTTATCTTGAAGGTCTTCTAGTCCAGCCCCCTGCTCAAGCAGGAGAACCTATACCTGTGATGGCGAACCTATGGCACGCGTGCCAAAGGTGGCACACAGAGCCCTCTGTGTGGGCATGCACGCCATTGCCCCAGCTCAGCCAGCTGGTCATCGGGTTTCTGGCACTCTGGTGCGCGCGTGCATGCACACCTTCCGGTTTGGGCACTCTGTGCCTAAAAGGTTCGCCATCACTGACCTATACTATTTCAGATAAGTGGTTGTCTAGTTTCTTCTTAAAAACCTCCAGTGATGGAGCACCCATGATTTCTGAAGGCAAGCTATTGGATGAGAGTCTTATTAATTGAATGTAGTGCATGAAAGGAGGCTTGCCCTGTCTCCTTATCACCTCATGCTTTCCCCTTTCTTTATATATGGCTCATAAAATGACAACTATTGTCATGTTCATGTGTAAATTCTAACAAGCTCAGAATGTTAATCTATCATGTTATATATGATGATGCTGTTTTCACTGTGCCTTTTTGAAAAATAGAAAAGAGCATTATTTCAAGAGAGAAAATTATCATAAAATTAAAATAAAATGAAAGACATTTCAAGCAGAAATAAATGGAAGGGGAGAACTGTTAATTCAAAGCCTGAGAACAATTCTCAGTAGAAATTTAGTTCCACGGATAATTTGTTAATTTTAAGTAAATGATAGAAACAAAATAAGTTAAATAGCTCACTTCTGCTGGCCACAGGCGGGGAAAGTCTTGAAATGAAGTTATTGCATCTTCAGCTCTAGAGTGAAAAATAGCTTCTTTTATCCTTGAAAGACTAATTAACACATAATACTTCAATAAGAATCTCTATTAATGTTGACTCATTCTGCTCTCTTAAAGAAACACTGCTATTAGACAAGAAAACTATACTATAATGAAATGCCATGTAGCATAGGATCCGTTAGCTTTTCTTATCCTTGTTTTTAGAAAATTGATTCACTGACTCGTCATTTCCTTGGGGCAGGAAAGCACGGAGATATATAAAAATAAAAACTGACCTAAGCCAGAGTTACAATTCAGCAAATTTCAGCAAATTATGTTGATACATGACAATAAAATATTTGGCTTAGATATGTACTTCACTTATTTTAGCAGCGAAAAGGAATTTAGTATGGAGATTGAGCTTTTTCTATAGTATGGTGGTAGTTGATAGAGCTTTAGAGATTTTATTCTTACCTGAAGTTGAAACTGAGAGATTCTGTAGAGAATAAATATGAAACTCAGGCAACATAGAGCAAAACTGATATATAACCGAAGAACTATAAAACTTATGGCAGTGAAAAGCTTCAAAGGGGGTACTTCAGTTTGATTAAAATACAGCTGAATCACCGCAGGGAAGCAGACTCACAAATCAAAGTAGAGGCTCACTTTGAAGCAGGAAATTGAATCAAGTCACTTCAAAGAGCTTTATAGTCTTTTGCACTACTTCATTGGCGTAATGCCTTTTCTGCTGCTTCTACATTTGTAACAGATACTGTAAAATATAAGATTGCAATTTCACTAGTATGGTCGGCTGAAAGCTGAGCCATATGAGGGAGTCTCTAACGTTCACTTGAAGAGTCAGAATCTCTAAAGTCTTTCTGAATGGATGGTAAGACTAATGCTGCTTTGGGCTCTAGTAATTTCTTTCCTCAACTCTCAGCTGCTTTATTGTGGTCAACTATAACTCTTAATTTTGCTTTCTCATTGTATGAATGGAATGTTACCCTTTAGTATTACTCAGCGTTCTGAATCTGAGCTAAAGACAGTTCATTCCATTACACACATTTGAGATAAAAACTCTTTTTTTTTCAAATTTTGCAGGCTTGGCATGGATTTAAGTATTTCAATAAGGAGTGATTCAACCCCAGGATAAACAGTATCTAGCCCAATCTCTTAGTATTTTTAAAATAGGGCATTATTTTCTCTGATCAAAGCCTCTTTATGATTTCTCCAGATCTGTAACATTGCATTATGCCAGCCTGCCTTTACTATTTCTTGTAATTAACTAAGATATTGCAAGCAAGACACAAATCTGAAGCAGCAGAGTCCTAATTTTAATCAGAGGTACTTCCTAAAAGGGAGCAAGCTTGCTAAACAGCTAGCCAACATGTCTAGTTTGTCTAACAGAATAATAGATAACAGAATAACAGAGTTGGAAAGGGGCCTTGGTCCCACCCCTGCACAAATGACTGTTCAATCTCTAAAACCTCTTAAAAACTTCCAGTGATGGATCACCCACAACTTTTGAAGGCAAGCCGTTCTACTGGATGGATTTGTAACTGGCTGACCAACCACACTCAATAGGCATCTTCACTGATTACAGTTACTTTTTTCAAGGGATTGACAGCCTAGCATTGAATAAATAACTACAATCCTCTAACTCAGCAGAATCAGTGAAAGTTGAACACATCTGGAAAACAGCAAGTTAGGTAGGCTATTCTAATGTATAGTTTTCAAATGCAGACAAATAAGGCATTTTCTGGCAATGGCATAGTACAGGAGTGTCAAACTCACAGCCCACGGACCGGATGCATCATGTGCTAGCCACACCCACTCCCTTTTTAGCAAAGGGTAAAAAAGTCATGATGCGTCACATGACGACAACGTGACACTGCGAGTTTGACACTCTTGGCATAGTAAGAGAAAAGAGGGGGGGAAATCACATTGTCTGCATAATATTGTATCACTGAGTAACTGTCATGCCCCTGTCGAAGTCTGAATCTGCGACGGAAGATGAGTGGGCACCAGAACTGACAGCAAGTGAGAGGGCAGCTCCATTGGCCTTGGAGGAAACTGGGGAAGGGCAGAGTCAGTCCAGGCAAGGCTTTTTGGAATTAGTAAGGCCCGCAGGCAGGGCGGAACAGAGGCAGGATGAACAGGAGAGACAGAGGTCAGACGAGGAGCAAGAACCACCTCCTCCTGATGCAAGGGCTCGGAGAGTGCAGAGAAGCGCAGACGGAGCAGGCTACTCGCGAGGAGAGTGCCCCGCCCATCTTCACCAGGCACACATGGGGAATGAGACTTAAGGAGACACTGTGGGGAGGGGCATTTGTTGTGATTTACATAATCTTTCTTGAAAACAACAAAATTGTATCAAGGTAGAACTGTTTTCAAGAAAGATTATGGCAAAGAGGTTTATTATTTTGGTTTTTATAATTCATATTCCTTGCTTATCTTCCACTTCTATTCTTTGCAATTGTTACTTGAAAAGACACATATTTACAGATAAGATTGTGTCACTGACATATGAAGATGAATTATATTTTAACAATGGCTCACAAGGCTTTTGCTATTCTTTAACTGATAATAACTTGCTATTGTGATTTCTAAAATATACTTGTGAGTATTTAACTGTGGATTTTATAAGACTTTTTTAAAAATCACCTCGTTTCATGATTTTGCCTTGAAAGCAACAAACTGAATGGATTTTTAAATTGTTAATCATTCTACAAAGATTTAGAATGGATTTTTAAATTGTTAATCATTCTACAAAGATTTAGAATGATTATAAATTACACCACAAATTAAACTACTCCCTTTTATAATCACAACACTGATGAAATTAAGATATTATGATATAATATATTCCAGGAACATGACATAGAAATCAAACATGCACTATAAATATGCACTCAATCTGCTTTACACAGAAGCTATAAACACTGAAAGTATCAGATATTATCTCTTGATTATTGTTGACAGTTTGACATGCTAATAATCTAAAAAGACTGTGCTAATGAAAAGTGGCTTGGTTTAATATCCCAGGTATTTTTTTTTTGGCCTGCCAAATAAAGCTGTTGCCCTTATGGAAGGTGTGCTACATTAACACAACACATACAGTACAACTTATACTGAATATTATAATTTAGAAACTTTGAAGCTCTTGTTTTGCATAGTAATTGGGTTAATAATCTTGGGAAGCAGAATAATTGGATCCATTTTTACTTACAGATGACAACAGCTCTATACAACAAAACACAACAGAAAGATTTGCCAGAAATAAGAGAACTAATCAACATGAAGATTTTGCATAAGAATTACCTATGTGAAATATGTTACCAGTGGTCATCCTGGAGCCAATAGAGACTGGGTTTCATATGTGCTGACTTTGTGTCACTGCAGAGTTCTTGTGCACAATTACAGGTTGCAGGGGTGGAGAAAAACAAGACAAATTCTTACTAAGCAAGCTTCTGGTTCTGCCTTAGGCATGAAGCCAACTCAGTGACCTTGGGCCACTTTCTCTCTCTTAACTTTAGGAAGCAGGCAATGGCAAACCACCTCTGAAAAACCTTGTTAAGACAACCACAGGCACTTATCAAAAGTCAAAACTGACTCAAAAAGAGCAGAAAACAACAAATGCCTCTCTTCAGGGTTGATCTTGATCCAAAAAATGCAAACATCATTGTCTTTAATGATTGCCCCATAATCATAATGACTGTAATGGATAAACGATATGAAATTAGTGATATTTTAAAGAATGTGTCAGAATAACTGTCCAATTCTGAAGTCTCTCTTTAATCTAAATCACTTACCATTCAGTGTAGTAATTATTGGCATCTGAGTAAAGCCTCTTCATATAAAAATGGATATTTTGGAAATGTATGTTATTAAAGTACCCTAAAAATAAAAAAGCAGCAAATGATTCATTCTATTTTTAAGTCTGTGACTATGGGATTTTAGGATTTTAGGATTTTATGGTTTGTACATACTGTCCTGAAATGTAAACATTGTTTCTATTATTCTTAAAAAAATAGTTTATATCCTACTATTTTTGTATCATTAATTATAGGAGTTATGAGAGATTATTTGGTTTTTTTTTTTGCAAATGGTTATTATGATTTTCATCCATTTTTTGGGGAAAACTTCAGATTGTTTCAAGTTTTGAAATTGTCCAACTTGCTCGGCTCAAACTCTGTTTTGAGGTGACTTGCCAATTATTATGCATCCAAATAGTACAGAAAAGGGACGGAAAAATACTAAAATGGGGAGGCATCAAAGCCATTCAGTGATAACTTTTATGCTTCATAAATGCCAACTGATTGCTGAGAGGCAAAAACCTGAAAGTCACAAGGGAAAGGAACGTAGTACCCAGGAAGTCACAGTTGATTGAGATTCTCTGCTTCAATATATTTTGCTTGAAGGTCATACTTGTCTTTGAATATAGCACTCAAACCTCTGGCTTACCTGAATGAACTAGAATTCAGTTTCAAAACACCTTTATAGGATAGTTTATTTGCTAATATTTTGGGTGCTGCTAGAAACCTTGCTATTTAGGAGAACCATAAATATATTATTCAGCTGCTGCAGCTGTTATTATGGTTTACCAGCAGTCAGTTTTTATTTTGATCAGTTTGGTTTATTTTTAGAAGAATTTAAAATTGTTTTAGAAGCTGCTAGCTGTTCAGAGTTCATCATGAATGTTAATAAGATTATTGACCCAAATTTAAAGGTATGTAAACAAAACTGTTTATGCAATACTGATTTCCTCTCCCTTGTTATTCATGGACAGCTGTTCTTAAAAATCAGATTCTTCAGAACAGGATGATCAGACAGAGAGAGAGAGCAATCACATGTGAAGGTGCCCTTTGTTCAGTGTTGAATCCAAATTACTGCCTATAAGCAATGAGAAAGCAAACAAAAACTTATTATATTGATTGTTAGTGGAACTAATTCAGAGATCAAATCTAATGGCAGATACTATCTTTACTTTTGGATAAGTATCTTTACAACCCAAGAGGACAAAAAGTGTAATGTATTTCAATACGTTGTACCGTGTTTCCCTGAAAATAAGACATCCCCCAAAAATATTTAAACGCATGTGCAGCCGGTCCCCGCCATTTCCTCTGGATAGGGTTAGGGAGACAGAGCTTGAAATCAGGTAAGACGGCAAGAGGAGCCCCGTCTTGCTCCACACGCCCCAAAATAATAAGACCTCCCCAAAAATAAGGCCAAGCGCTTATTTTGGGGTTCAAAAAATATAAGACAGGGTCTTATTTTCGGGGAAACACGGTAATGTTGAAGTAATGGCAGGCTGCTATAGATTCACTCCCATAAAATATGTCTGCCCATTTTTTGCTGCCTCTTACTACTGCCATTTTATGGAATAGCTGAGGAACATAGGAGATAATAAATGTGTTCTGGACATTGTGGAGTTATAGACTCCAATGCATCAATCATTTACAGGCAAGCTATTATTACACTCTAAATAGATGCTTGAATCTCAGCGTACACAAAATTGCTCTACTTAACTGAGATCATACTTATATATAAATTCCTCTCTGGAGAGTATTGAGGAAAAATATAGAGGCACAAGAAAATAACACAGTGAAGAGATTACACATGGGAGATCTTCCATACTTGTACTAATGAAGCAAATTATCCTAAGGCGAAGAAAACTGCTTCAAAAAGCAAGTTGTTCTGTCTCAGATCAAAATGCTGAAGCGAGCCTGATCTGTCTCTTCAATACCAGCCTAGCTATTTTAATCTGATGCAACACTTGAATCAAGTCCTTTGCTTTGAAGGTGTGCTTTAACTGAAACCTTGGCAAGAGAAGTTCCCTTCAAAGCTTCATACAGCTTTACTGCCTGGTTACTTATATTTCTTTGTTCCTGTATGTTCTGAAAAGTTATTCTCTTGTTAAAAACACAGAATAATACTTGGGTATATAAAGATTCCAGATTATCCACAAGTTATGTTTTAAAAATTGCACCTGTAGAGATACCCAAAACTTGCTGGTGAACTTGCCACAGTGAATTATAGGAGCACTTCTTTTACTAGCTCAGCAGTATAGCCCTTGATTTGTTGTTGTTGTTAGTTGCGAAGTCGTGTCCGACCCATCGCGACCCCATGGACAACGTTCCTCCAGGCCTTCCTGTCCTCTACCATCCTCTGGAGTCCATTTAATCTCACGCCAACTGCTTCAGTGACTCCATCCAGCCACCTCATTCTCTGTTGTCCCCTTCTTCTTTTGCCCTCAATCGTTCCCAGCATTAAGCTCTTCTCCAGTGAGCCCTTGATTATATTATGCCAAATAAGCAGAGAATGGAGATCCCTGTGGCATTAAACAGGAAATGGAATTTTAATTATGTATCTGCCACAATGTCATTTACAATTAGCATGGTATAATCAGATACTCATTCCCCCACTGTAGGTAGGTTGATGAAGATCAAGTCACATATTACTGTATATCATCTGGTAAAGTATATTTGAAGCATTAATAGAGCCCTGAAGGTAAATAAACCAATTTGGGCAAAATTATAATATAATGTGTGGATGATCTTGGAGGGCGAGAAGAAGAGATGCTGTCTTGGAAGTGTTCTAGCCATCAGGGAAAGAAACTTGGAAGGACCCACCCTAATGGATTAAGCATCAAAATGGTTGTGGAAGTTTGTGAGATTCTGTTAATGTAGCATTGCAATAAAGTAGAATTAGTTCATCCAGTAGTATTCCGTCTGGTTTTCCTGAGAAGGCTGATTATAATATACATTTACTGAAGATAAGGAGGTGAACATGTACTAATAATAGCAGTAGGAAACAGCAGAAGTGAAGAGTATTAATGACTAAACGAGCTTTCTATATGTAAGAATCTTAAGCTTATTACAAAAGGAAGTCATATATGTCATAAGGGTAATAGAAAGTGAGGGTATTCAATTAGGTTTTGGTTTTTTTGCTGATAGATTTGATAGATTGATGCCAATCAGGGGTGGGTTCCAAAAATTTTTACTACCACTCTGTGGGCGTGGCTTAATTTTGTGGGAGTGGCTTGACGGCCATGTGACCGGGTGGGAGTGGCTTGACGGCCATGTGACTGGGTGGGAGTGGCTTGGCGGTCGTGTGACCGGGTGGGAGTGGTCAACTTGTAAAATGTGGTGAAAAAGTGACTTATGACCATTTTTCACACTTAACGATCGTCGGTCATTGTGTGAAAAATGGTCATAAGTCACTTTTTTCAGTGCTGTTGTAACTTTGAAGCGCCACTAAATGAATGGTTGTAAGTTGAGGACTACTTATACTACAATAGATCTCACACTTCCTCTATAGTATATTGGGTGGAATCTAGAAAGAGTGCAGAGAAGAGCAACAAAGATGATTAGGGGACTGGAGGCTAAAACATATGAAGAACGG
>QLTV01000988.1:2027434-2049435 GCA_003457575.1 Thermophis baileyi
AAATAATAGATAAAGCTGAGCTTCAATTTGAAAAAAATAAATAAAAATAAAATAAATAAATCCAAAAAAAGATGGCGACCGCATGCACAGTGCTGGAAGTCATCTTCTGAGCATGCTCAGAAAAAAAACAAAAAAAAAAAAATCAGAAAAAATTAAAAAAAAGGATGGCAGCCCCCACGGACCGGCAACCACCGATCCAGTTCTGATGACGTCACTAGCGGGTCGCCCCCGGTTCTGGGAACCGGTAGGAACCCACCCCTGATGCCAATGTATATTCAAGCAAAATCTGGATGAGATATTGATAATTAGGCTACGAGAGTGAAATGGCAACCAATTGTATGTCAAAAATAAAATGTCCATAGCAAAATGTTTTAGCTTTGTAAAAGGCTGTAACAGACCTTCAACTGAGATGTCCTAAGATTGCCTAGTATCTTCAGAGGTGACCTGGCCATTGTAATAAATGAATGGGGAATTTCATATGATTAACAGAACTCTAATAACTGTCTTTGCATACAACGAAGGCTTACTTCTAACAAAGTCATCATAAGTCAGGTGTATGATGTCTAAGCATGCTTGCCTTTTGCAGATGTTCATAACAATTTCCTTCTCAGGGGATGCAATGATTGTTTATATCCAGAAATTTGATTCAGAAGAGGAAAATGTAAAAGATAAAGAGCATGATGTAATAAAATGAGTATGTTAACATATCTGTGAAATTAACAGAAAAGATGTAATAGATTTGAATAAAATCTGATACTTTTTTAGTTGAACAATATGCACACAAGGAAGTGAAAGTGGTTTAATTATGAATGAAAGCTGATTGAAATATGAATTAGTGTCATGTAAGTATGATAGCAGAAATCTTATGTTGATGATTGTTGCATAGTAATAATGGCAATTCTGGAAGAATCAGAGGTGGGTTTTAGGAAAAATATGACCCATTCTGAATGACCCATTCCTACCAAGGGGGAAAATTATTTTGCAATGAACATGAGTGGTAGTGTGGGTATGATAGGAGAGTACAGAGAGAGAGACTTGGGTTGTTCAGAAACCAAAAAAGAATTCTGTTTCGAAAAATATTATCTTTTCAGTCCAGAGAAAAACCATACTAGGAGTCATGGAATGAAAAGTGAATAAATTGCAGAGATTGGGTCTGCTAAACTTAGAAAGGGCTTCTGGAAGATGCAAGAGCTGCCATCAAGAATCTGAACAGCTAGCAAAATTATTCAGTTGTTCAAGACGACAAAACAAGAAACAATGGGGTTTAGGCACAAATTAGTTTCTTCAAGAGCTGTTTAGTCATAGAGCATACTATTCAGAAAGTAGTGAATTCTTCACTAGGGCTGGTTAAACAAAGGCTTGAATGTTCAACTGTCAAGAATGTATTCCAATACAGAACAGGAGGCTGGATTAGATGAATTTCCATAAACCCAACATTTATATTCTATGATTCTAACAAATATGGATCTGGAAACTGAAGTATCAAAACCCAAAGTAGTTGTATTTGTTGTGGAAAATAGAAAACTTTGTTCCATGGTATACATAAATGGTAAAATAAAACCTACAATACTGAATTGGTATCCCTTGGCTGAACATTAATAAAAAGATGAGAAAATTGATTAAAATTACAGTGGATAAGTAGTAAATCCTGTGGTGATTGTTGCAAGAAATGAATATTTGTTCAAAGAACAAAAATGGCATATATATTTCTACAGTGAATATACAATAAACAAGGAGATGGTTAAGAACTGATGGATGCTGAAGAAATGTAAATTGAATATAATGACCAGTCTAAAATAAGTATGTTGACATATGATTGATCATATATAAAGAATGAATTAACAAATATACAAAGGAAAAATTAATATGTTAATGGTTTGGGGGAAAAATGGGAAGATGAAAAACTCATAGTTGTAATCCTAGAAGTTACTCAGAAATAAACCACATTAGCTATAATGCAGTCTCAGGTAAACCTACATTAGTTTAGCCTTATGGTACAAATCAAATATATTACAAAAGAGCATTAACCTTGAAAATAAACATACATGGATACATAGATATGTAGTTAAAACATGTTTTGTTCTCATGCTTTTTAAATTATTTTCTAATATTTCGTTGAATGTTCTTAAGCATGTGCCCACCAAATATTACAGACATGGATACTTCTTAGGTTTGGTTGAGTTATGGAGATTTTATTCTATTTTTTAAATTGAATTGCTTTCTATGGTAGTATAGAGCAATTATAAAGGAGCAACAGAGAATACAGAATTTCAACATATTGCATTGAGAAACAAGAAATTTTGTTTTAGAGGAAATTATAAATTTATACACATTAGAGACCTGTATAAATCTATAAAAATAGTTTTTAACAATGTGGACAGTAAAAAGAAATATTTAATACCTTTTCCATTATATTTGTATAGAAACATAAACAGACACTAAACATCTTTCCATATTTTTATTCCATACAAAATTCTCATTTTAATTTCTGTACATAACTAAGAATAGTGTACCTCCGTCAAAGCAAATAAGAAAATATTAAGATATCTACCATTGAGGTAGGATGTTTAATTTTATAGGTTGTCTGAAAATATATTCTGTCCTAAGGAGAACTGCCAGTGTTAGGCACTATAGATGGTGGGGGCAGGGGAGGTGGAGGTGGAGGAGGTAAAGATAACATAGACAATAAAGGTTCATAGGTGTTCTGAGCGCACGTAGGAGGCCACCCCCAATCTACAGGTGGGGGTGGAGGTGGAAAATGTGTATTATGACTAACAGTTTCAAAAGATGGGGGTGGGAAGGAATACTGATGTCCTCTCATACTTTCCAGTCTCTGTTGCTGACAAAAAGTAGGTGGTTTCTGCAAGCGTGCATAGTCAGAGGAATAATACTGTGGAGTTACATTGTGCTGTCTATAGAAACGTGGAAAAGAAGCTACATGGGGAGGTCTGCCCCATGAAACCCTGGTGGTAGGCTGTCCTCTACAATATCCACCTGAATATTCTGCAGGAGGTTGTCGTCTGGACTGATAATTTGGCCCATTATCATCTACAGAAGGAAACAAAAACCCAAAGAGATTAGCATAATTTAATATTTTATGGATATTGTAAAAACAAGGTATGCATAATGCTATGTTTTCCCTAAGACTACACTGTTAATTAAATAAACCGAAGTTCCGAATAAACTCTTGGCATACTATATAACAGTCATCAAATTGTGTACTAGTTGTCTATTTTTTATATATTTTTATTTCAAAAGCATATGCTTTTTAATATTATGTAGTACATATTAGGTTGCCTAGTAGAAAACACTGAGGTAACATTTGATTCTTTGAGTTATGGACTGCGCAGCAAAGGAATGAACTTTTGTGTTGAAAGAAAAATTTAATATCTGTCGGCCAAATAAACTAAGTATAAACCTTGAGTCAGCTGTGAATAGTTCAAAATTAGTATTATTTTATCAAACAGACATTCTTCATAAATATAAAAACCCGCAGATTGACAATTACAAATGCATTTACGTTTGTAATACATGATTATCCATGTCCCACTTTCCAACATTAAACATTACATAAGTAAAATTATTTTGACAAAGGTAGCATTATTTTTCTTAGTAAATACCAAGAATTGTTAACCAACGTTCTTTTGCATCCCACTGTTTCTATTTACTTGATGCCTGAATAGCTGAGGAGATCTGTTCTTCCACTTTTTATAAAGGGTAATTTTCATACATATAAAAATACTAAATTTGAAAGGCTCTTAAATATAAAGTCAAAAGTGAGGAATGGATTATATCAACATTAAACAATATATAAAACTGGATTTTTGGGTTGTTTAAATATTTATTCAATATTTCAGAACAGCAGCTACTTACTGCTATCATTTTGCTGTGATCTGACCTTCTTTCTTTTTATATTCTGAGATTTCTTGTGTGATTTTGCTGCTTTTTCTTTTTCATCATCACTGAAATCTATAGCCTAGAAAAAAATAAAATAAAAAACTGGAAGGTTAAAAAAAAGGTGAAGGCTTGCATTTTATAGCAATTCACAATATCTAGTCATTTAAACATATTATCTAAGAACACTGCAATGTTTTGGATTTAATTCCAAAAACATGCTTCAGTACAAATAAACACACAAGGATAGCACTTCTTTGCAACTCTATAAGATTTGTGTCTTTTCACACAGCATGTATGCTCTTAAAAAGTTGTACCCCAATGCACCTTTTCCAGATTATTTCCAAAATACTTCATAGCCACTTTTCAATTATGAAAGAATGCAGAAGTTAAATGACATAAAATCACTTTACCGCTGGACCACCTAGAATAATGGACTTGTGTGGCTTGGAGGAATAGAACACGGAGAATGCTAGAATATTCTGTTTCTGGATTTGCAAGTTTACAAATGGATGGTATTCATCATACTGGTAGAAGGGAACTTCTGGAACCTTTCAATCCCTTCTCAAGAATCCCTCAAAAAACCTACAGATGGTAGATCTGGTTCCTTTTGAATATATGAACTTTGGCATAAAAAAGGAGGGAGACAATCCTCAAAAATTTGTGGCTTGCATCCTACATTTCTAATGAAAGTTAGCATGTAAGGATCTCTATTTTGGACTTTGGAAAGGGGATTTTTTTAATATAATAGTGAGATATGAGTGGGAAATACATCACCAACAACTCTTTGACTTATTAAAAACAAATGAACTTTGAAAGAAGTTAAACTGAAGTTATCACTTCAGGGAAAAAATATAAGATTCTCCAGGAGGAGGAATTCATTTTCCCAAGCTAATGTTACTTGTTAAGTGATATTCTCTGCATATATATTATTCTTTTAAAAAGAAAGGAAGTACATTTTGAATTGGGAAAACTGAAGTGCAAAATCAGTATGCAAAGGATATCCTTGCCTCAGGAGGTGGCTCGTCATCATTCTTCCAAGATGCATCTGATCCCTTTTCTCTAGAACGCAAAAGAGGTTTTTTTTTTTGTAAAGAACAAAAAATAGATTCCTATGTGTACACACACACAATAATATTAGCATTATTTGAAAGTTAATATTTTCTTCTTTAAAATAAAACTAAGCCATGGTGCTTCACAAGGAAAATGGCAAAATCTTTTGGAAAGTTACCAGATGTGTATTTTCAGACACTCTATAGAACATGGGTCTGTGGACCGGCACTCTCTCCACTGAACCGGGCCCTGGTGCCCAAAGTGTTGGGGGCCGCTGCTCTAGAACAGCCTTCCTCAACTGGAAGACCAATGCTTTTCTGACTATAATGGTCACAACAATCATAATTCAAGTTACTATGACTAGATAAGATTATATTCAAAAACATATGGTGCGTAGCAAGTAGAGGAAGACTGCTTTAGTGAGCCTTTGCAGAGAATCCAGCTCATAACCAAAATTCTAAATACAGAATCAAGTTATGAAATATATGAGGAAACATGTAAATCTTAACTCTTAATTGTCGAGAAATAGTTAAACATGCAGACAAAAAATAGATTTCTATGTGTACACACACACAATAATATTAGCATTATTTGAAAGTTAATGTTTTATTTCATAACTCATTAGGATTAGGTCATTAGGACCTGAATAGGAGGAGGAAGGTGTGTTGGATATGATCGCCACCTTGAGTTATTTGTAAAAATAATACAGGTGGTATAAAACTAAATAAAAATAAAAAGATAATTAATCAATTAAACACCACTAACAAGAGTTCAAATTTACTGTTCAAATTTGCAAATTATTTGTGTGTATGCATGCATATTTCAAACTTTGAAAGCCAATTTGTTCTAGTGGTTAAGGCACCAGGTTAGAAACCAGGAAACTGTGGTATTTAGTCTCGCCTGAGGCATGGAAAGCTGGTTAAATAACTTTGGGCCAGTCACTCTCTCAGTCCACAACATCACACTCAAACAACAAGCCGGTTGATCAATTCCTGTCTCAACCAATGGATCAACACTTGGTTGATCTGAAAAAAGCAGATCTTGCGCTTGCAAAAAAAAACATTAGATAGAAAAAAAAATGTATACATCAAACTTACTGTTTCAATTTTTCTGGAAATATGTACTGAGTGAAGCTTTCCACAGCTGGAGCAAAATATACTGCATCTTTTATTTTAATATCTTTAGACTGAATGTGCACAGGACTATTAAACTGTACTACATAAAAGGGATGTGACACTGGGCCAAATATCTCAAAGATCTGCAAGACAACAAATGTTATTGCTTCATAAAAACAAGTTCTGTAATTACGTGATTACATTTAAAATGGAAAATTATCGGGGGACTGAGAATACTATAAAAGTATTTTTTTTAACCTCTGAAATTCAGCTTCAAATTTAACTGCTTGTAACTGTTCTAAAAGCAATTTTAATATTATTTATTAATAGAGGGAATATGTACAGCTCATAGTCTTGAACTGTGGAGTCCTTGGTGCTCTCTGAGCTTGTCTATTTACTTGTAGATGTTTCCTTACCCAGCTAGGTAACATCTTCAGTTCTAGTAAGGAGTGTGTTTAAGGACTGCCAGAATTTCCAGATAAGGAAATTGCAGAATATCACAGAAAATACAGGTTTTAGAATCAAATAACAATGCCTAACTTCAAGTTCAAATGCTAAACTAATAAAAAAAACTGCTTTAAAAGAACATTTACACTGATTTCTTTTTTTTAAAAAAATCGTGACTTTTAATATATCATGCTGAATTCAAATTTTTCAACAATTTTGTGAACTGGTAATTATCTGGTAATTATCTATATATTACTAAAAATCTTGGTCTGTACCCCTTAACTGGGCTTAACAATGAATCACAGGGCGACAGTTTTTGAACCTCAAATGTGCTGACTTGAAGAATGCATCCAAAATCCAGGACCCATGATTTCTGTGGGATTGAAATTTGGCAAATTTGTGGTCACTTCACTGCTGCCACACTGCTGCCCAGAGGTTCAGTAGACCGGTCCTGCCCTAACTCTCTGGAGTCCAGGTAGAACATCCCCCTCCTTTGGCTCCTGGAGATCAGGTAAATCGATCCTACTCTAAACCTCTACGATAGACTGGTTCTGCATTACTTGCCATAGGTGGTCAGCCACGGTCAAACCAGCAGAAAGTTGGAAATTGCTCATGTTCCCAATGATTTTTTGACCTTGGTCATGCTATATCTTTATTTAGTTAAGGAAGTATGAAAGGAGGTCAAGGGTTGTCTAGTTAATAATAAAAGTTATGATAATTCCAACCTAGAATAGTCAATTGATTTCTAATCTTATTTCTTGTTAATTGACATAACAAGCATTTATCTTATGAAATCAGTTTTATTTAATAATTGGATTAATTTAGGTGCATGGTAGCAGTTTTAGGATTATTTTAGGAAAATTCAGCAACTCAACTGTTTTTAATTTTTTACACCCACTATTCTATTTATTTGTGTTCCATATATTTTTCAAGCATATTAAGAAAGGCAAGTCTTATACAAATAAGTATGTATTGAAAAGCTAAATAAGCCATATCAACAGATGTACTGTATCATAAAAATATACTAAGCTAAATTTTCCTAGCAACATGTGCTTTGCAAACCAGGTAACATATAGTATTTTCCTAAAGAACATTTACTATTGTAATATGCCTCAAAAATGTATTTATGCCGGTAATACTTTTATGCTTGCTAAAACATTGTTTAATGGCATTAGCAATCAATGAGAAAGCATGCTGGAACAATAAAGACACACGACTAATATATTCATTGAAATAATTTAAAATTTATTTACTTTTCCTAATGAATGACGATTTTCCTTGAAAAGTACTGTATTTTCATTCACTGGAGGAAGTCCCTTCTCGGACTCAATTATTACTAAAAAAGAAAATAAATCTGAATATTTTGCTAAATTCTTCCAAAAACAAGTAAAGTGTAGTATTAGCTTAATTAATATTATCAATGAACCTCATAGGCATATCGAAAACAAAGGCTATAAATTGTCATACCTGCAATGATAGATAACTTATTAGTTACAGTTTCAAAAAACTAATTTGTTTAAACTCCAACTTTTCCACTTCAATTTGCAAATGGAAGTGATTTAAAACATTTTAGCTCTATATATAGCCTTACTGTAGACTTACAATTTATATTATAATATTCACTGGTTGTAATTCAGATATTACAGAAAAAAAAGCAAAATCCATCTACAACATACAGTATAAAGACTGCAACAGCCACTATATAGGGAAGGCAGGCAGAAGACTAGCAGAGTGCATCCATGAACACTAGCTAGCAGTTAGGACGGACACAATGAAAGCTCCTTAATTTCACAACACATGGGCAGACTCAACTGTAGTTTCAACTGAGAAACTGTGAGCATCCTATAGGTGAAGCTAAATCCAAAAGCTCTAGAGAATTCCTGGAAACTTGCCATTCAGGCCAAGCAATAAAAAATAATAAAGGCAAGATTTGAAAAAAATCTAATGAAATAAGTATGTAAATGAGATATACATTAGATATTCATTTCCAACTCCCATATTTTGAGAGGGATGAGAGGGATAAATTAGGTCCAGATATTAAACATGAATTCATGTATTCATCTATCGATGAACTAACTTAGAAAGAGACATGTACAAGACAGTAAGGTGAATCTGATCTTTTTATACACTTAGCCAAACGTTTGCCTCTGTAAATTGAATGCTTATAAAAATGTTATATAAATACTGTGACTGATCTTACATACAAATCCATGAGCAAAAGGAAGTATCTAACAGAAACAATAGAGTTCCATAAGCAGAAACTAAAGGGATGACATACTAGAGGAATGTAAAATGTTTTAAACATACCTAACAAAAATTTGTTGTAATTTTGAGTGTCCTGACAGTTTTATGGCTGCAATTGGGCTGTTATCTTTGTGACTACTGACTAGGTTGTTTGTTTTCAAATTTATCATATATTGTACAGCAAGACCAGAGAAGGAGTAATGTGGTAACAGAATTTTGAAAGCAGCAATTAAGCAAATGGGACGCAGAAAAATATTAAAATCTTCCAGGCTGCTGTTTATTAACAATTATTTTGTTACGCCAACAATTGTCTATGCTAACAATTCAAGAAATAGAAACAAAATTGAATTATGTGAAGCAAAGACACTTTGAGTTTGCAAATAAACCAGGGAGATGGTTGGCATAACGTAATAACTGATAACGAGCAGATTAATTAATCTTTTAATAATTTTTATTCTAACCTGTATAAAATGCAGGAGCTAAATAGTAAAAAATAGATGAATATTTGTTAAGACAACACTTTCTGAAACTATCATAAACTCAGAGACAACTTATGAATGACCCAATAACTACCTTTGAAATACCAGAAGCTATAAGAAAAATGAAATCAGGTAAAGCTCCTGGCCCAGACGGACTTACAAGCTAATATTACAAATGCTTTGAAGACGAACTTCTTCAGCCATTAAAAGATAGAATGAATGATATATTACAGGGGGGAAAGATATCCCCAACTTGGAAAGAAGCTAATATTGTGTTACTTCCAAAGGAAGGTCAAGATGTTACGATGATAAAGAACTATAGACCAATCTCATTATTAAATGCTGTATTTTTCGGAGTATAAGACACACTCCCCCCCTAAAAGAGGGTGGAAATATTGGTGTGTCTTATACACCGAATACAGCCATTTTTGGCCTCCCGCCCCACCCAAGAACGGGTGCGCAGAGGTTTTGGGAGGTCTGCAGAGTGCTCCTGGGGGCTGGGGGAGGACAAAAACGCCCCCGTTTTTGCGAAAAACGGGTGAAAAATGGTCCATTGTTCACAAAAACGGGTGCGCAGAGGGTTTGGGAGGTCTGCAGAGTGCTCCTGGGGGCTGGGGGAGGGCAAAAACTTTTTTTTCTTACTTACCTCTTCGAAATCTTGGTGCATCTTATACACCGGTGCATCTTATAATCCGAAAAATACGGTAAGGACTATAAATTATTTGCTGCAGTTTTGACAGAAAGACTAAATAAGGTTTTACGGGTATATATTCATGATGATCAATCTGGCTTTCTGCCAAAAAGATAGTTAAGGAACAACATGAGGACTGTTTTGAATATTATTGAACACTTATAGTATCATAATGAACAACGGGCAGCTCTAATATTCTTAGATGCAGAGAAGGCCTTTTACAACTTAAATTGGGCCTTTATGTTTAAAGTCCTGGAAGAAATGGATTTTGGTAGGAATTTTATTCAAGGGGTCAAAGCTGTCTATACATCACAACAAGCAAAAATTGTTATTAATGGCGACTTAACTAACTCATGCGAAATCCAAAAAGGTACAACACAAGGATGTCCTTTGTCTCATTTACTGTTTATCCTGGGTTGGAAGTTTTGAATAGAAATATTAGGCAAGATGGGAAAATAAGAGGTATAAATATTAAGGAAGTTTATAAACTGAGGGCTTTTGCTGATGATTTGGTGATATTTCTGCAAGACCCAAAAAAATAATAGGATATTTGATGAGGAAACTATATGAGTTTGGGTCTTTAGCAGGTTTTAAAATAAATAAGCAGAAAACATCAATGATGATTAAGAATATGACCTCACAGGTTGGTGATATATTGATTAAAAAGTCTGGTTTTAGAGTTGAGAAAAAGGTATAATATTTGGGGGTTGTGTTAACAAACACAAACCTGTTCCAAAACAATTATGTACCTCTCTGGAATGACATTAAAAAAGATTTATTAAGATGGGATAAATTGCAGTTATCGCTATTGGGTAGATCTTTGTAATTAAGATGAATGTCTTACCAAAGAGTCTTTGTTTGTTTCAGATACTACCAATACTTGCAACTGATATTCCATTTAAACAATATGGCAGAGGGACATTTCAAAGTTTATATGGCAAGGGAAAAAACCAAGAATTAGATATAGGCTACTGCACAACACCAAGGAAAGAGGGGGTTTGGGTCTACCAGATTTGAAATTGTATTTTGATGCCTTCTGTTTGGTCTGGCTAAAAGAATGGGTGAACCTTCAGAATAAGAGGCTACTGGATTTAGAAGGCCATAAATTAAGATTTGGTTGGCACGGTTACTTATGGTATGACAAAGTTAAAGTAAATGTTGACTTCAACAATCATTTTGTCTGATGTGCTATTTTGAGAGTTTGGAATAAATATAAAACAAGGTTTTCCACGAAGGTGCCACAGGAAGCTTTTTTTAGAAAAGAAATGGTGATGAGGCCAAACTGGTGGACTTATGGTAAAATAATATTTTTTAACTTGGGTGATCCTACCCTCATATCTAAGGAGGAGCTAGAATCAGAAGGTCATGTCTGCCATTGGTTTACATATTTACAATTGAAAGATTTAAATTAGACAAAAAGAATCATGGGTTTAACTTTGTTCAAAATGAATTGGAAATCTTATTGTGTGGTAGTGAACATATTGCTAAAGTCTATAAAATGTTATTGAATTTAAATCTGGAAAATGAACAAGTAAAGCATTGTATGATTCATTGTATGGGCAAGGAACTTTCTGTAAGATGATGTGTCATTGATATTTAACTTCAGATAAGTTGTCAAGAATGTATAAAGGTATTTCAAATGAATGTTGGAAATGTAAAGAAGGGGCTTTTTTATCATATATGATGGACGTGTGATAAAGCAAAGAAATATTGGAGTAGGATTCATATCTTAATACAGAAAATTCTTTCTGTGAATATAAAAAGAAAACCAGACTTTTCTTTTGGGTTTAATGGAAAAGGAAAAAAATTCGGAATTTTGATGTTATATATTTGGACGGTAGCAAGACTACTTTATGCACAGAAATGGAAGGTCACCTCAATCCCCTCAATGGATGAATGGCTGCAAAAACTAATGGACTTAGCAGAGATGGCTACACTGATTGTTTTGATTAAAGAAAAAAATACAAATACTTTTATTTCTACTTGGAAACAGCTTCTGAACTTTGTGCTTGATGTGGAAAAAAAAGGAAACTTTGATTTTGGATTTTACTGATTAAATTTGTTGTTATAGAAATGGCTAGTTTATACTATTATGTAAAAGTAAAAAGTTGAGGTTTGACGTTAATGCCTTATTCTATTGCACCAAAGGGAGTTGGAAGTCAATGCCTCTTTTTTATTTTTTCCCCTTGCTTTCCCCTCTCTTCTCTTCCCTTTTCCCTTCCTTAATTTCCCTACGGTATTTACTTTGTATTATCTTTGTATGCTATATTATAAACTAATAAATTTGTTTAAACCAGAAACAATTATTTGCAATGAAAAAAGGTCACACTGAATAGTGAATGGCCTGTATGGTTTATTCTGCAAACAAGTAATTTAAAGACATGCCTGCAAATGCTAATGCTGTTGAGACTGTATAAATGCAAAACAAATACTAAAGGACAATATTTATAGCTCAGAGTTGAAATGATGGGTCTTTAGTGCTCTCTGAGCTTGGTTGTTTTCTTGCAGACGTTGACTAGCACTGACAATGTTACCTAGTGTGGGTAATAAAACTTATGCAACAGAACAACCAAGCTCAGAGAGCATCAAAACCCCCCTCAAATACTATTATTAATTTTGAGCCAGTTTGGTTAGGTGACTTGAGGTGCAACTTTTAAAATGCATTTAAAATAGACGAGATGCTATGTTACTTGGTGGAATTATTGCTGAATTTTGTGCATGATTGCTCTTTTGACCTAACAGGGAATTTCTAGATTTTCCTTTAGGAGGGGGAGTGACTATAAAATGTTATTGAAAATCAAATATTTTGTGGGGATGCAAAATAATCACAAAAAGTCACAAATTTCTCACTCTTGTATTAAGCAATCAAATACTTCATAAATAACTACATAATAAGAAAACATTTTCAGGGAACACAAAATGCACTCTCCTACACATCTTCTTACCCTGATGTTCAATGATGCTGGAAACTTGTCCAAAAGGCATTAATTTAACAGATTCAGGAAGAATTATCATTAGGTCTTCAACAAGAGGTGGCTCCTGCTGAATAAATAATTTTAAAAATTCATTTGCATGCTAAGGCCCGTATCCTATTTTTTCCAATCTAAGTGGCTTAATTAACATTCACTACAGGCTATAATTATTTTCTTACTGATATTTATGTTGACAAGCTCTATGCTAAAGATAACTACAAATACACAAAAAAATACTTAGTCTCTTCAGTTCTCTAGAACTAGAAAATGCTTGTACTTGTGCACTCTGAAAATTGGCCAAAACTACTTCAATCTTCTGAAAATTGGGCAAAATTGGACAATTGGACAAAATGAGTAGCTGAAGTAACTAAGCAATCTGGTACTTTTTTCTTTTTAGAATACATTTGTATAATATGGGTGCATCACATGGTTTTCAGGTAACAAAAATAACAAGGGAAAGGATAAAAGGAAATAAGACCTTGGAAGTAAATGTGTCTTTGTAGCCCATCTTTCTTCCATGCCTTGTGTACATGACCAAAAGAGGAACTATTAACACTTTTCTGTGAAAGATCATTTCACATCAATTAGGAGGTACATGAAATATAGCACAACTTATGGTGAAACTGAATAAAATTCCTCATCTACAAATAATTCCACTTCAAAACAACAATTCTCAAGGAAAAAATAGATATTTATAAGGGGAGTAAGCACAACCTAGCATTTTTCCTCTTTGTTCCTGCTCATATTTAATTTACCAATTCAACCTTGCAAATACCTACCCCAAAGATTTTTTGCAACCGTTTTCCCTTCCAATCTAAGCTATGAATAAGAATATCTGATTGGAAAAGAGTCTGTTATAAATATTTATATGAAGGATCAAAGAAATAAAATACCTCGATTTGCACAATATCCTTCTATTCCCCTCATATTCATTATTTTGCTAAATGTACCATGGTGATAATTTTTCCTAGGTAACACCCAAATGTGTTTTACAACAGCAAAGACACTTACTTTTTTAGCCAATTCACTTTTTTTTTTAGCAGCAGCAGAATTGTTTTCATTTTTATCTTGTTGATCATCATCAGACAACAATGGAGGAGAGGAAGAAGAGGAAAGAGAAGATGAACTGTCTGCATCAGTATCACTGCAAAGGGAGATACTATTTTTCAACATATGTTCTACATTCATTTAAAAAAAGCATTAGCAATGATCATAAGGCTTGACTTGGACTGGAATCTCCTTTTTAGTAATAAGTCACAAAGGGTGTAAAGGACTTGTGTCAGGTGTGCTGCATGTTGTGTAGTGGCTATTAAGAAAACATTTTGCATAACAACCTACAGTACTGAAAAACTGGAAAAGGGAAGTTTTTATAGTTCTTGGTTAACTGTCAAGTTTAAAGCTATTAGCGTTACCTCTCTGGTCTCATAGCTTTAAAAGGGGCGAGTCTCAATGCATTATTTGCCTTATTACTCACCTAAGCTGGCTGGCATTACTGTAATAAAATAATTACAGATTACAGATTACACCTAGCTTCCTCTGCCTGAACCAGACTCAGAAATGAAATGTGAACAACACACAAAATGGGAACCTCCCCGACTCACCTGTCCGATTCCGAGCGTGCCCCACCTTCCCCCGACAACGACCCCTTCTTCTCGCTCCGTTGTGCCGCCGGCTTCTCCTTCGAGAGCGCCTCTTCCTCTATGAGACCGAGCGCTGCCGTTTGGCGATCGAGGTCTCCGTTCTGTTCGCTGTTACCGCCCTGAAAATCAGAGGAGGACGGCGGCTGATGAGGGTCCACCACCTTGGCTTCCTCGGATGGCTGGCTCTCCCCTTCTTTATCCGACGGTGCCTCCATAGCCTGGGGGTGCTCAACCGGCGGGCAAGCCTGCTCACCGCCCGTCCCGGGAGAGGTCCGGCCGTTGCTATCCTCCTCCACAGCAGCCGGCTTCTCTTCAGCGGCGGCGCTAGAGTGAGGAGCATCTCCCGCAACGCCGCCTCCCTTCAGGGCGACCCAGGGAGGCTCTGGCTCCCGTGGAAGCTCCGAGGAGTTTGCGGGGGCTTCTTCCCAGAGGCGCTCCGGGGGAAACGGGACTTGCTCGCCGTCCTCCGGCGGGCCCGCCGCCCTTGCATCGGAGCTTCCCTCGCAGGCGACCCTCAGCGTCTGCAACTGCTCCGCCACTATCGAGCCTGCGAGGCCGGAGTCGCCGTCCACCGGTGGGACCGAAGAGTCATCCATGCCCGATCCACGTGCGGCTACGCGAGCCGATGACAACAGATGGCGCGCTATAGTGACGTCACTTCCGGGGCGGTTTCTTTACAAGCGAGCGAGGTGCGCATGTGTGAGCGGATGCCTTCGCCGCAATTGCTGGGGCTGAGCGGCAAATGCGGTGTAAACAATGGGAGGCTCGTAACTTCTGGGGGAAGCTCCGAGTTGCCCCCATTTTCATTTAGATCAGCTGCCAATTACAGATTCCTATAGTACACCGTCAGTCTCGAATAATGTCATTACCCGCCCACCCCCACAAAAACACACATCAACCCTCTTGTGTTTACACAAGCATTTTGACATCCGCAGAATCCTTGACACACAAACAAGCAATTACGAATTGCCCCATTAACTCCAGTTTAAGAACCATAGTTATAAATAGGAGTGAAGGCTTGATGACAGGCCCAAAGGCTAATCTCCAAACAGAATTCTTGTAAGACCTGACATTTTTGACGGAATCATGAATATAACAAGCAATGCTTCAATAACAATTCTGACAAAAGTTCATGGTTGGCTAGCTGGTACTTGTAGGGTTTGTACACGTTTTGCACAATGACATGATTTTAGTCTGAGGCCGCAACTCTTTGCAAAGACTATCTGATATTTGTGGCAAGATTGCTTTAACTGAATTGTTAAATATTTTAGGGACTAAAATAATAATATAAAAATAATAAGACACCCCCCCCCAGATAATAAGGCCAAGGCCATATTTTGGGGGTCAAAAGAAAATAAGACCCTGTCTTATTTTCGGGGAAACACGGTAATTATTTTGAGTAGGGATAAATTATCCAATCCAGAGTCCTGATCCAATCATTTCAAATGGCTGATTATGACTGGTAACCCTAAAAGTGATATTCAAGGGATTTCAATTGAACTTGAGGAAAAAATGTTACCTTTCAAAATAGGATTTCTACTGGAAGCAGCAAAGGAACCATTCCATTTTCATCTTCTGAAACAGTAGAAGCCTAATTTACATTTTCTTGCATATGACTTAGGGTAGAATTCAGGTATTAATTTAATGAAATAATGTTTAATGACATGCCATAATAATGTTTACCTTTTTTCATTTTCATTTGTAATCTATAACATACAACTAAGAATTCATAGAACTAAGAAGAAATTTTCTGACAGCAGGAACAATTAATCAGTGAAATGGCTTGCCTTCAGAAGTTGTGTGGGCTCCATCACTGGAGGTTTTTAAAAAGAGATTGGACAATCCATTTGTCCAGAATAGTATAGGGCTCTGGGTTGGACTAGAAGACCTCCAAGATTGATTCCAATTTTGTTATTCTGTATTCTGTATATCAGTGTTGCAGCCCTGTGACCTCATGTGGCACTTGCACAATTGCAAATGGAATCCCCTGTTACAGAGAAGCCCAGGTTGTTCATGAGTTAGGGTTTTTTTGTGTGTGTGTGTTCTTGAATAAAGTGTCACAGAGGTAGGAAGAAATTAACGTTCTTCAATTTGGGTTGGTTTTGCATGTATCTAAAATTCTCACATAAAGACTCAATCTGATGTGGGTTTTGTGTTTTTGTGTAAAACTAGAAAACACTGGCCAAATTGGATTTATGTTATTTATTTAAGTGACTTATACAGCTCTCCCATCTCTCAGGAGGGATTCTGTGCAATGTACAAAGCTTAAAACCATCAGTACAACATACTGTATAACTATTGATGCCCTGGTTAAATGACACTCACAATAAAAAGTCAAACCACCAGCTGAAATTATTAATCTCCTGGCCTAAATGCCTGCAGGACCATGTGGATCTCAGAAAGATGCTATTCCACAGGACATGTGCAACCACAGAGATGGCACCATCCAACAAAGTGGCATTGTTTAATGGAAGGGACTCTGAGCATATGTAAGGTCTTGCTTCTCCAATCTTCCCAAGAAAGCAGGACTCTTGAAACTGCAGTTGTTGCAAAAGGAGCTTTTATTGAAAGGTTTGTGATAACAAGAGATCTAGGCAAGAATTGAAGCTTCTCACTTAAAACCAGCTATTTAAAGCAATGCTAACCAAATCCCTTCCACACTACATCATTGCAGGAAAACAGAAACAGAAATTTCATATAGAGATTAACACAGTAATGCAAGAAACAGAAACAGAAACTTCATATAGAGATTAGCACAGTAATGCAGGAAACAGAAACTTCATATACAGATCACTTCATTCCTTCCCCCTTTCTCCCACAAAATGCCAGCGTCCCTGTAGAAATATCTGGGACCTGACAGGTCCTCTGCTAGACCTGGTTTAGATGTAATAAACACTAGGTATATTATATCATTCTATTTCATTGATATTTGGAAAGCTAAATTATTAAAAGTTTGCTGTGCATTCCAGATTTTGGTTTATCTTTTCACCCTTCTCATACTATATATTTTAGGAAACTCAGAAAAACATAACCTATTGATGGTGGTTTAATGGTGATTGGCTTCAGAATCTAAATATGAGCTTCTAAGTAGTTTTATGTGGAAGACTTAAGCATTTTAAATTTCTCATGTCAGAAATCTTCAGCCCTAGATTCTTAAAATAACTCATTTCTATTCTTGACAATAGAAAAGCCCAAGCTATGGTTGTCTGTTCATTCACTGAAACATAATAATGGTCCTAAAGGACAGTGCTCAATGTTAAAGATAAAGGCACTAAAAGAGCAACAGACATTTTCAGTAAAAATTAAAACAAGACAGAATTATATTTAACTCATTAAAGAGTTGGAAACATCTATGAAATAATTGACAGATTGAATGTAATACACATTTTCTCATAGGTGATTTTTATGAATTGCATGATGAACTGTATAAGGAATTAATTTATATGAAATGTAGACTGTATTAAGTGGTTCTGTTAAATTACTATTTAATATTCACACTAGTGCTGTTAAATGCGGTATTCGAGCAGGCTGTAACCTTAAATATTTATGTAGTTTAACTGCCACTTTCAATAAGCTTCTATTACCACAATATATCAAGGTTAATAATGTTAAATAATCTAAAATTATTGAAATATGCATTTTTCTCATTCTCCTTCCAAAGGTACACTTTATTATTTCATTTGCTAAACAAAAAAGGAAAGGTAGTCTCTGTGAAGCTTAATAAATACTAAAATCCATATTAGGGCAATTTAGAAATCACCAAATTGTATAGGTTTTTGAGAATTTCAGGATGTTACATAAAGATACATTTTATCCCATCATTGAAAATTATATTTTTCTACAATTCTCATTAAACTTGTTTAGACCTGTGTTTCTAGATCCATGTTCCTTAATTATTCATATTGTTCTTGCTTGTTTTAGTTGGCAGATTTTGATGATGCCAATGAATTCCATTGTGAAAGGTGTTATGGAGACTTACATTGAGGATCTGATGGTCATCCCTGAAGGAGTGTGGATGACATTACAGTAGAAGTTAGCAGCCAGTGGGTAGATTCTGACCACCAAATTTTTTTCCAGAGCAAGGAAAGATCATCCACATCAGAGGTGGGTTCCTCCCGGTTCGGACCGGTTCACCTGAACTGGTAGCAACCCGCTGGTGATGTCACGGTGACATCACGGATCCGGTTCAGTCGGTGCTGGTCCGTGGATGCCGCCATCTTTTTTTTTTGAATTTTTTTGAATTTATTTTTTTTTAAATTATTCTGCGCATGCGCAGAAGCCGAGTTCCCGGCACTGCACATGCATCACCATCTTGTTTTTGGCTTTTTGGGGGGGAATTTTTTTTTTTTGCACTGCGGATGCGCACGCGCTAAGTGCGCGCATGGCCATGCGGCGCGGGAGGAAGCAAACCAGCAGCGAGGTAAGTTAGAACCCATCCCTGATCCACATGTATCCTGGACTGCTTCTCTCAAGTACACTAGCAGGATCCAATTTTTTCTGTGGTCAGCTGGTGAGTTGAGCAGTTGGATTCCATCTAAGCTCACAGTTGTAATGTAGCATATATGGCCATAATGTTCAGCTGAGCCTCATTTTTTAATTACTTTTGGAATTACTTTTTTATTGCTTTTCAAATATCAAGAACCTTTGGAAGAGCAATTTTTAATCTGTTTCGAGATTGCAATACAGAAACATAGACATAGTCTGAAGCTGCAGCAAATAATTGCAGACAGGGATATAATTCAAATGCCTAGCAAAGAGTGCTTGCCTGAAAAATGCTAATTACAACCCACAAAACATTAGCATAGTCCAAATACATTTCTAGAGTTACAAAGCCAAAACAGGTAGTCAGCCAGTCCAAGAATCAAAGAGTCACGAACAAGAATCAGTAACAAGAGTCACAAACTAGGATTTTGAATGGTTGTTTCCAACAAAGACTCCAAGCAATTGCAGTGGCTGCAGTTATTCATTCCTCATCTTTACTCTGCTCGCTTCTTTATGAGTCTAGATCTGGGACTTGTGGGTTGTGTGTTGTCATCTGACTACTTTAGCTGAACAGGAGATGCCTGTGGCTGATGAGCCTCTATTGAATCCTGGCTTAATGATTCCTGAGGTTGGCAATTCTGAAGCTCTGGCTCAGCTGGAGCTATATTTGGAGGGAGGGGGGTGAAATGACAAAAGGATAAGTAGAGTGTTGCTTTTGGAAAGTTATAAACTAAGTAATGATCCAGATGGATTTTAAATATTTTGAAATTAATTTTAAGAATCCTTCCCGTGTCTATGGAAATTTTCAAGCAAAAAAAAAAAAAAACAGTTGCCTTTTGAAAAGTACCCCTGGGAACAGTCCTTCCCATAGAAAATGGCTGTTGAATTCTGAAAAAATCATAGGATGGAAGTTAAATGTTGAAAACTACAGGGAAACAGAAGGAATTAAAGATTACAATTAAAAGAGAAGAAGACTTAAATTCAAATTACTAACACAGAATGGAATGAAATACGGTACTTCAACTTTGGACATAGTGAAGGTATTTCTGAACAATGGACTCAGAAGTTACTTTTACGAATGTAAAAGTAGTGTGCAGTTGATGTTGGGGAAGAGAAATAACTTCTATCAAACAAGACTTAAATTGATTTAAACCTAGAATTAAAAATGACAGGCTACAAGAATGATCTGGAAAAACACAATACACTGGACATACAAATGAAAGTGGCTGATAATATTTAAAAAGGATGTACAAATAATAAATTAGAAAACTGACTTGGATAATTTTCCTGTATTAGTTTACAAAAGAGGCCTGTTAAAAGTTTTGAAGGATTTAATGAGAAGGGACAAAGAAAAGAGAAAAAGAAATCAAGTACTAGAATATTATTTGAAGGGATTAAAGTCCAAGACTGTTAAAAGTAAAGGGAAGGAATATAACATGGCTTTATTTGATGTTGTTTTTAGTAATCATCATCATTATCAGAGTTGGGAGGGATCTTGAAGGTCCTCTAGTCCAATTCCCTGCTTAAGCAAGAGACCATATACAACTTCAGACAAATGGGTGTCCAGTCTCTTAAAAGCCTCCAGTGATGAAGCATCCACAAACCCTGCAAGCAAGACAACCCACTGGCTGATTTCTCACTGGTAGGAAATTTCCCCTTAGTTCTAGGTTGTTCTCTCCTTGGTTAGTTTCCATCCATTGTTTCTTGTTTTGCCTTAATGGACTTTGCTGACCAGGGGTGAAAGCAGGGTTTTAGTATTTGTTTATAGATAAGAGATGATGTAGAGATGAAGAGATTGTTTGTTATATTTTAAGAGAAGGTGATAATTTGTAAAATTGTACTTGTGAAAAAGGGAGAACTTACTTCTTTATATATTTCTTTTTTTTCTTTGCTATCCTCATTTTTCTCTTTCTTTTCTATTTTTCTTTTCTGCAGCTGGAGCTAGTCTGCAATTATCAAAGAGAACATATCCTATAATCCTAAAGTTAGTTATCAGCTATTTGCCCTGATAATTAATTTCAGTAAATCTACCAGCAATACAGATGTAGTACTATTTCTTGCATTCTGCTGAATTGCTGCCTATTTTTGCCGTCACTTCAAAGCAACACACACCAAATCCTCAGTAACACCTTCAAGCCAAATGCTCTGCCATGAAACTTCTATTTTACTTGTTCAGAGCCTTTCCCCCTCATTTGCAGGTGCAAATGGTGGATACAGCAATGAGCGCATTCTTAATCACGATACCAATTCCAATAGACTATGAAAGTGGTTTGTCATGGACTGCATTAGACACGCCAGAGCTCTGACTATTGGCTCTCTTTGACTCATGCAATGTTTGTAATGGCAATCATATCACTGTCACTGAAAAATGATGTTAAGGATGATACTCTTACACTACTACATACTTTTGAAAGTCCTGTATTCCCCTAAAAACACAACTGTTTCCATAGTGATCCAAACTAGTTGCACTGGTTGCCTAGTGACAGAGTTTACCAGTAGCCTACATTGCAGTATTTTCTACAAGGAAATAGTTATGCACAGGCATCCAAATAGATGATATTTCTACTGATACCTCCCATGTAATATGTAATGGGAAATGTATTATTTAATGTGCATTAAATGTATATTATTCTGTATTGGAGCACTGACATATAGGCAGATTTCAGTACTTATTTGCATTGTGTACTGAGTTACAGATTTGAGTTTGGAAAAAAGAATGTAACATTCAACAAAATATGATTTCAGCTTTGGAAAAGAGAATATCAGAAAAAAAGTTAAACTGGTTCCACCTTAACTGTGATCAGTATAAAAGTCAGGAAGGGAAAACTTGGTTAGACTTTCAAGAATCTATTACTATAGCCTATATCAGTGATGGCTAACCTTTTTTTCATCGTGTGCTCCAAATGGGCGCGCGCACCCATAATGCAATGCGTGTGCAACCCCACCCCTGCACATGCATGCACAGCTCCCCCCCCCCCCCTCCT
>QLTV01000988.1:2049502-2082961 GCA_003457575.1 Thermophis baileyi
ACCCCCCATTTTGGGCCTAGTGGGACCAAAAACAGGCCACGGGGGGGTGCCACACACCCCCGTGCTTGCCCCCGTGCACGCGACCCCCCATGCATGCACATGTGACCCTCCCCCATGCATGCACGCGCGTCTACCACATGCGCCCCACCCCCTGCGCATCCCAAAAATCAGCTGGCCAGTGGGAGGCACGCGCACGCATGCACGGTAGAGCTGAGCTGGGCGATGGCTCGCGTGCCCACAGAGAGGGCTCTGCATGCCAGCTGTGGCACACGTGCCATAGGTTCGCCATCAAGGGCCTATATCAATAAAGTAGAAATCCAGTATTTCTTGTGATTTTGTTTCCTGATCTGGTCTACCTTAAAGATGACACATTGACAGGAATGTGTATATTGTACTGAATGTGTGATTCAGTGGGTCTTCTTACTCAGTAGCTTGTATTCCATTTTTCTCTGCTACTAAAGTCCAGTTCATTTTCTGAACAGACCTGTAGATTCCTCATTATCTGTGCGTGCATATTCAGGTGAGACTGAAATAGTGACAAAATGGGACCATTTCAGCCATGTCACCTTTGTTCTTCCTTGCCTGCTCCCTCCTGGAAATATATAGGCAATGATATGATGACAGAAAGTAATGTTTCTGATCCAACCACCACAGATTGTTTTGAAAAAGAAAATAATACCATGTAGGCATCAAGAAGAGCATCCAGCCAGTAAATGCTGGAGCTCCATTCATTCACCCCATTCCACCCCATGCAAGGGATTGCAGGGTTATTAAAAGAAAAGAATACCATGCTTCTTTATAACTAGAGCAGCCTTCACTTAAAGTGTCTAAACAGGAGGCAGTAACAGACTAAGTCCAACCATTTCAAGTAAACCATTTTAATATGTTTTCAGTATTAGCACCAACATACACCTTGCAGGCAAGGAAGAAAGAAAGGTAAAGTGATATCCCAATGCTGAAAATATTATCCACTCCTGCACACTGGGTGAGACTTGAAGTAAGTCACCAAAGGAAGATGAAAAGGAGTAAACTGAAATACAATACAGTAGAGATGTCAACATCCAAGGTACCTTAGAAAATATTCCTTACATACAGGAGTTTCTAATACTAGAAGTTAAAATTAGATCAGCACTCCAGTCATTACCAAATTGGAAGGCTACAAGAACTGATGCAATATCCACTGAAATGTAGCAATTAACAGAAGAAGACTCAATCAAGGTTCTCACCAAACTATACCAGCAAATGTGGTATATGGAGAGTAACACAGTGGCCAACTGATTGGAAGAGGTCAATCTACAAGGAGAGGTAGCAGAGTATGTTAACTATCTTACAATATCGGTTTCATAGCAGCAATGTGGATGGATGCAGTTACAGCGGCAATGAGTGCACCATTGGAGGACTTTTAAAAATAGGGATAGATTGTCATGAAGAAAATCTGTTCATGGAATCGAAAACAACTCAATGGCACATCATTAGTTAAAGTAAATGAGACAAGTTAATTGATTTCAGCATAACAACATGGTGCCAGATTTGATCTCAATCCTACTCTTTAGCATCTCAACTATATCAAGCTGTTGGATTAAAAATAGAGCTATTTTTAGTTGTCTAAATTCTGAATGTAAGTAGCTGTTTTTCAGGCTCTTTTTTGATCTGCAGCTTTTATCTAAGACAGGGGTCTGCAACCTTAAACACTCAAAGAGCCATTTGGACCCATTTCCCACAGAAAAAAACTCACCTGGAGCCACAAAACCTAGGTGGGCATGGCCAACTCGACATCACTCACTCCCACCCAGTCACATAACCCCCTAGCCACGCCTACCCAGCCGGTCATTAGGGCAGAGAACCGGGAACCACAAAACCCTTTTCTCTCTTTCCCACTCTCTCTCTGTATCTATGTCTCTCTCTCCCCCTCTCCCTCTCTATCTTCCCCCCTCTCTCCCCCTCTCTCTGTATCTCTCTATGACTCTCTCTCCCTATCTCCCCCCTCTCTCTGTATCTCTCTCTGTGTGTATCTCTCTCTCCCCCTCTCC
The DNA here is from genome assembly GCA_003457575.1 of Thermophis baileyi. Taxonomy (NCBI): domain Eukaryota; kingdom Metazoa; phylum Chordata; class Lepidosauria; order Squamata; family Dipsadidae; genus Thermophis; species Thermophis baileyi. The sequence goes on from QLTV01000988.1 coordinate 2,051,533, forward strand.
CTCTCTCTCTCCCCCTCTCTGATTCTGATATGAGGTGTCGAGCAGGCCATGAGGCACTCTCGCAGTGCCTTGTGCAGCACAGTGAACTTTAGCATGCTTCACAATGGGGGAGATGGGGTCTCCTCCTCCTCCTGGAGCCCATTACGACATGGAGCCACAATGCGACCCTGTCCCACTCCCCCCTAGCAACAGGATGCGGCTTACAGCTCCGAGCCCAAAGCGGCAGGCGGCGAGGGCTGCCTTTAGCCAAATGTGGCCCGAAGGCAAACATAGGGCCGCTTCCCTCACTTCGCTCTTCCCTTCGGGCAACCCTCCTCCTCCTCCTTCTCCTCTTGCGACCCCCTGGCCAGCTGTGGCGGGGCTGGGAGGGTGCGCACGAGCAGGGAGACCCTCAAGCGAGCAGCCGCCTGCCCCACACCCACCTTTGCTGCGCTTTGGCCGAGCCTGCCTGCTCGCTTGAGGAGGGTCTCCCCGCTCATGCGCACCCTCCCGTCCCCACCACAGCCAGCCAGGGGGTTGCGAGAGGAGAAGGAGGGTTGCCCGAAGGGAAGCCTCCGCTGCAGTTCGCGCTCATTCCTCAGCCAGCCCAGATTTCCAAAAAGAAGAAATCTCTGTATCTATCTCTCTGTATCTGTGTCTGTTTCTGTGTCTCTTCTCACTCTCTCGGAAAGCCCAGTGAGCTCTCCTTGGGGCTCTTTGCTACTCCTTTTCTTTCTTCTTTTTGGAAATCCGGGCTGGCTGAGGAATGAGTGCTAACCGCAGTGGAGGCTTCCCTTCGGGCAACCCTCCTCCTCCTCCTTCTCCTCTTGCGACCCCCTGGCCAGCTGTGGCGGGGCTGGGAGGGTGCGCACGAGCAGGGAGACCCTCAAGCGAGCAGCCGCCTGCCCCACACCCACCTTTGCTGCGCTTTGGCCGAGCCTGCCTGCTCGCTTGAGGAGGGTCTCCCCGCTCATGCGCACCCTCCCGTCCCCACCACAGCCAGCCAGGGGGTTGCGAGAGGAGAAGGAGGGTTGCCCGAAGGGAAGCCTCCGCTGCAGTTCGCGCTCATTCCTCAGCCAGCCCAGATTTCCAAAAAGAAGAAAGAAAAGGAGTAGCAAAGAGCACCAAGGACAGCTCGCCAGCTTGGCCCAGCCTCGGCTTTCCTGACCCCCGGGGTGGGTGTGTGAGGTTCGGTGAGGCCAGCCCCCTTTTCCTGCTGCCCTGAGCTTCTTAAAGCTGTGGCTGGGTGCTGCAGACCCATCCCCCTTTCCATCGTCCCCTCCTCCCAGATCCCATTCCCACCCCACCAGCCCTCGTGTTAGCGAGGCCGGCGTCAGTTGCGGCCAGATCGGCCCAGTGTCTTTGGGAGGAGAGCATGTTGCGCGTCTCCTCAAGCGACCGAGGCACGCCCAGCACCAACAAGGGCCGGAAGAAGCTCCAGCAAGAGTGAGGCACCGGAGAATCAGCCCCGGCTGCTTCTCCATCTCCCGCCGTCACCCTTACCTTCTCAGGCCAGGCGAGGAGTGACGGGAAGGGGAGGGGCCAGCCACTGATGGGAAAAGGAGCCACAGCAGAGGGCCCAAAGAGCTGCAAGCGGCTCCGGAGCCGCGGGTTGCTGATACCCGATCTAAGAGAAAGGATCCTTTGTATTTTTATTTCAATAGCAACTATTTTGCAGTTTTTATTACTCTGTTGTATAACCTGCATATTTGTTTGTCCCCTGCCTCACATAAGTCTTCTGTCTTTAAGAATTATTTTCTTAAAGGTTAAAAAACTAAGCCATTAGGTTAAATAATAAATTAAAAACTAAACAGTGAGGTAATCCCATAGTCCTATAGTCTTTTTGAGACTGAAATCAATATATGCAATTTGAAAAGACAGTGAATTAAAAGTAGATACTTTGGTCATAATTTGTTTCCAGTTGTGGAAGATTTCTGTTTCTAATTCTGTATGTGCAAATCTAGAGTGCCCTGGGATACATGTGCATATATGTGAAGGTGGATTAGTAAAACAAGATGCTTCAAAGTCACTACAGGTAGTTCTCACCAATCCCAATTGGGACTGGCAAGTCTGTCACTAAGTGGCATCATCATAAAATGAAATGTCACATGACCATGGCAACTTACATTAGTTTCACTGTGGTTATTAAATATTACCATGGATTGTTAAGTGCAATGTCAAATGACCATGATTTGCAACTTTCTGCTGGCTTCCCCATTAATTTTGCTTGTCAGAAGCCAGAAGTGAAGATCACAAATGGTGATCTTCTGTGAAACACTGGAAAACTGGTGCAAACCCTTTTGGAAGAATCTTACTAATTGTAGGGAGATTCTAATGTAAATATACATTTAGGTTAGATTGAAAGATCATGTCTCAGATCTGGTACAGACTGCTGGGATATAATGAGCTCCCTTTGAGTAAAAATAATTCAGCATAGTGCAGGGGTGTCAAACTGGTTGCCCGTAGGCCAGATCAGATACGTCACACACAGGCCACACCCACCCCATCTCCGCAAAGGGAAAAACATCGTGATATATCACGTGACGGCAATGTGACGCGGTGAGTTTGACACCCGTGGCATAGTGATTGAACTTCATTGAGCAGTAGCTTCATAGGAAAGATGTATGTTCCTAGATAGAAAGGTGTGGAACAGCATTTTGACATATTTATAGTCAAAGTCAAAACCTGTATTTCATGTATACAACGAAATTGGTTACAGGTCTCCGTAATGATCATCACACAGCAGTTGCGAATGAGCTTATTTGCCGCCATCCATAGCTCTAGTTCATCAGTTTTGTGGACAAAGGATCTAGCATTGGTTAGAAAAATATTTGGTAATGCTGGTCTGTGAGGCTGCTTCCATAACCAAGCTAGCAAACCAGCTCTGCATCCCCACTTCTGCTTCCTCTCTCTTCGCCGTCGACGGTGCCTCCCAGGCCCAACAACGATCCATGTTGAGCCCAGCAATCTTACTATGTCACTCGGTATATTATGAGACCGCTGGAAGTCGCTGGTAATATTCAGTCGACTAGAAGATCCAATCTTTAGTAACTTCCCACGGGTATAGACTAGTTCTGTGATGGCAAACCTATGGCATGTGTGCCAGAGGTGGCACGCAGAGCCCTCTCTGCTGGCATGCATGCCGTCGCCCCAGGTCAGATCTCTGTGGCGTTTCTTTCATGAGCTTCTGTTTCCCTGCAAATGACAAAACAGAATCTCATGAAAGAAAAAGATTGTCAGGGTTCCAAATAACACCCCCAACGAAAAGAAACTCTGAGGCTTGGATTTCCTCAAAGCTACAATTTATTAAAGATGTCATATTGGCACATCTGTGAAAACCCAAATCTGAGAGCTTCCGGGTTTTCTCCACCCAAACGAAAGTTCAAGACCCTGCCCAACACCCACATGTCCATCACACGATCCAATTAGGCACCGTCCAAAACTGAAGATGCCTCCACGTCACTTCATCACAGCTGCCGGGCACAGCGACCTTGACTTTCTGGAAAGAATATTGTTTAGACTACTATATATCACCTACTCCATACAATTCCCCCTCCCATTTTCCCACAGCAGAAAATGTGGCAGGCCTGAATATAAAAAGGTAAAAGATGGCTTCCAGGCCTGACAAAGATCTTACCTCTTGCAGCGCTGCCGGTGTTGGGATGCCCCACCTCCCGCTGGCCAGCTGATCTTCGGGTCTCTGCTGTGCATGCACGCATGTCCATGCATGTCCGCGCATGCACATGTTGGTGTGTGCGCGCGCGCATGCCAGCGTGTGTGAGCGTTCATGCGCTCACACGTTTCAGTTTGGGCATGCGCGCGCATGCAGTTTGGGCACTCGGTGCAGAGGTGGGTTCCTCCTGGTTCGGACTGGTTTGCTCAAACCGGTAGCGACCCACTGGTGACGTCACGGTGATGTCACGGATCTGGTTCAGTCGGTGCCGGTCCATGGGTACAGCCATCTTTTTTTGGAATTTTTTTTTTGAAAAAAAAAATTTGGAAGGGGGGATTTTTTTTTATTTTTTTTCTTCTGCGCATGCGCAGAAGCCGAGTTTCCAGCACTGCACATGTGTCGCCATCTTGTTTTTGGCTTTTTGGGGGGGGGGTTAATTTTCTGGCACTGCGCATGTGTCGCCATCTTGATTTTGGCTTTTTTTTAAAAAAAAATTCAGCACTGTGCATGTGCGCACGTGCGAAGCGTACGTGCACCCACAAAGCGCGGCCACGTGGCGTGGGAGGAAGCGAACCGGCAGCGAGGTAAGTTAGAACCCACCCCTGACTCGGTGTCTAAAAGGTTCGCCATCACTGGACTAGTTTTTGTCCACACATTCCACTGTGACACCAGGACCTCAAAGCCGCAGCATCTACACGCACTGCCATCTTGGGGAAAAAAAAGATATGCAGCTCAATCAAAGTCCTGATAATTTGCCACTTGTGTAATTTATAATGATGTCAACCAAATGCTAAAACTTTGATAGTTTTTTTTTTATAATGTATTAATAATCTTCCTTCTAGGCAGAAAAATATCAGAGCCCTTGGTGCACTTCTCACTCCTATCTGAAAAACAAACATAACTATATCATCTGCTTACAAAAGTGAGATAATTGCTAGAATGGGATGATGATGATGATCAGAGATTGTGAATGCTTTTATTATAAAGCAGTTGTTAAAAATTAAGATGCTACAGCCTTGCTTTACTCCTCTGTGTGTTGTAACAAGTTCCGAAAGATGGTCCCAGGAACATCTAAGTCTCAGAGTTGCATTAAAGTTAAAAGATTGGATAAGTAAGAGAAATCTTTTATCAATGGTAGATGTCTTAATCTGTCCTACAGTCTTTCCCATTGGATTATGTCAAAGGTTGATTTAAAGTCGACAAAGGTTGCAAACAAGGAGCCTCTGGGATGAGTGGACCAGAGTATTTTTCAAATGGATAATGAAGGACCATATAATGGTCCAAAGTTGATTGTTCCCCTCTGTGGCCAATATGCTCTTCCACAATAACATTATCATTTTGGACCCATTCCAGTAATTTTGTATATAAAAGTCTGGCATATAACTAGTAAACTAATGGTCTGGTAATTTGTAGGGTCAAGTCTATTGCCATTATTTTTATAGAATAGTATGACAATAGCTTGGCTCCAGTCATATGGGAAGTATGCTGAGTATGAGTAAATAAAGCAACCAAAATAGGGGTCCATCAATCTTTATTCTTTCTTATTAGTTCTGCGGGGATGAAATCTCCTGATGTCTTATCCAATTTTAATTGCGTAATGAAATCCTTGACATCAGCTGCAGACACAGGTGGCCAGACCAGGAGATCATTGTAGGATATAATCTAATTAAGATTTTCTAATGACACCCTTTTAAGCATATTTTTGAAAATAATTGTCCCAGTCTTCCACAGAAATCTGAGGCATCTGTCAGTAAGAGAGTGGTTAATTAGATACCAGAACCAAGAAGGATTCTTAACCTTGACTGCTGCAATTAAATTCCTGCAGTCCTCTCGCATACGCTGTCTTTTCTTTAATTTTAAAAGATCTTTATAATTTTGAATAACTGAAAGGCACTTGGTAAATTGCTTTGTCGGAATGTGTTGAGCATATAGAGCAGGGATGTCAAACTCAATTTCATTGAGGGCTGCATCAGGGTTGTGTTTGACTGCGGGGGGGAGGGGGTAGCTTGATGTCACTTGTGTTGGGCACCTGTGGTGATCCGAGCACTCTGCCAGCAAAAACGGAGCTCCGTTTTTGCTGGCATAGGGTTGCAGGAGGCTGTCGCAGCCGAAAGCGGAGCTCAGGAGGGTCGCGCGTGGCCCTTCCGAACTCCATTTTCGCTGGCAGAGGCACCACAGGCCAGTCCTTCGCTGTTTCCAGGATGGCCCCGCTGGCCAGATCTAAGCACTCCACAGGCCACATCCAGCCCCCAGGCCTTGAGTTTGACACCCCTGACATAGAGGAAGGCCCTTTTTAACTCTGATGCAGTTTGTATCATACTAAGGTTTGAACCTTATAAAAGAAGGATGTGGAGTAAAATGAGCATATTAGAGAATGCAATTGAAAAATAGTGTATGTATTTAAAAGACCAGACAGATAGTTTGCCTGGAAGACCATTTGTTCTGAATACAGCCAATTGTTATAACCTCAATAGGGGAATTGCTATTTCTAAAGACTCAGGTTTTGTTTTAAGATCCAGCTAACAAATTAATGTCTCTTTAATTATCACTGTTGGCACATCTACCACTATAAAGGTAAAACATTAGGTGAAAATAACTCCATAGAATAATTATATAATCTATCACTGTAGCCCAGGGGTGGGTTCTAACTTACCTCGCTGCCGGTTCGCTTCCTCCCGCACCGCGTGCTCGCGCATGCACAGTGCTGAAAATCCAGCTTCTGCACATGCGCAGAAGCAAAAAACAGCTTCTGCGTGTGCACAGAAGCGAAATACAAGATGGCGGTGCCATAGGCGCCACCAAGAGAGCTGGTTCGGGGGCGTGTCCAGCCGGCCATCACTGCCGGTTCGGCGAGCGGGGGGAAATTCCCGCTACCGGTTCTAAAGAACCGGTCCAAACCCGCAGGAACCTCTGCTGTAGCCCAATAATATCTAGCCTGATACACTAGAGCATGGGAAGATCTAATACTAATGCTAATGCTAACACTCTGGAGCTATATGAGCAACAAATGTAAATTCCCCATTGATATCTCCTTGGCAGTACCATGTAGCACAGCTAAATCCAGCCTGTCTACTGACTGAACTAAATGGAAACTTGCAAAATTGCAGAATTTGTCATCAGATTGTCTAATGTGAAGATGACACACACCTTTGGAGCTCAGGGGCCATTTAAAATGAGTTTGGAGGGAGGCATCAGTCCCCCGAATATGAGCATTTAAAACCTTGGCAAGACTGATAATGGAATTTGGGTACTGACATATTAAGTATATCTCATGAATTACTTATACCTAATGTAGGAATATATATATATATTAAAAATTAACATGGAGAGGAGGAGGATCTAACCAAATAGATGGTTTTTATGTCATAAAAACTTCTAGAAAAATTATTAAACATCTTAAATGTCATTAGAAGCAAAATAGATTGCTGAAAGGTCAGAAAAATTCATTTGTATGTGGTGAACCTGGGAGCCGTTCAACTGCACATAAATCTATCTGTTGTTACTGGCAATAGAAGAGTTGTCCCAGAGAAAATATAATTGCTTTTGTAGAAACCCAGCAACCAGAATTGACTGTTCAGAGAAATATGGAGAGAAACTGTTGTGTTTGAAGAGAGTGATTTTGCATATAGTGGTTAGCTGATTCTTTTGAAGTTATAAGAACTTTGGATTATCTAAGACTCTCCACAGCAGGTATTGATTTATTAGGTTGTTTTAGTTGCTGATCATAGCTATCAGCTTTATTAACTTTATTAGCAGGGCAGTTTTTAATTCTTTGTTCTAATGAACTCTCCCTTTTTAGGAGCTTAATGAGTTTAATTCTGCCTGGGCTTCAATACAAGCAGAGAGTTTTCTAGTTTATGTTTTTGGACAAATGCTTCTAAATTATTTTACCCTGAATCCAGATTGTTGTTTCTGTTGCTTCTCAAACATGACAATTTGATCTGTAGAAAGGCATTATTTTGCTATAAATTCAGTTGAATTTTCTTATGGAAGTAACCTCTCCTTTACAGAAAGTAGTAACTTTTCTGCAAAGTCTTGCTTTTATTTTTATTGTTATCTTAAGAGTGACAGGTAAGCTGACAAAGTTAATTGTAGAAGTGCAAGGGGATATTAGGAGGAAGTTAAATTGACCAGTTATTTCTTCTTTTAAGAGAAACTGAAAGATCTAAGAATTGCTGTTTTGGAACTTCAGTCTGAAAGTCCCATTCAAATGTCTATGGAGATTCTCAGTCGTCCAGGTCATGGCTGTCCAAAAGTGTTCCCCCCCCCCAAGAGGCAACTGGACTTTCTGGTTTTTCTTCAAACGTGTTCAAAGAAAAACCAGAAAGTCCAGTTGCCTCTTGGGGAAAAAAAATCACCTTTGGGACTCCTAATTAAATGCTGTAAATTTATTAGACATAGAAGGGTCTATGGTATTCTCACAGATTTGTTGCATGTAAAGCAGTGGTGGGTTTCACTTACCTTTGCTACCGGTTCTGAGATGTGCTCGCTTCGCTCGCGTGCGTGCCACTTCTGCGCATGCGCAGAGTGTCCGTGATGACATCCGGGCGGGTGGGCGGAGCCTCCTGCTGCCGCTGCTACCGGTTCGCCTGATGGGGGAGAACCGGTAGAAACCCATCACTGATGTAAAGTGATTCTCTATCTTTGGTTGTTTAGGTAAAGTGAGTGTTGGGTGAGAACAAGAACTATTACCATGTAATTTCTTCCTTTTCCTTCATTCTCTTGACTGAAAAGCTTTAATAACCTACTGTTTAATTATGGGAATCTTGTTTAGAAAATTAATTGCTAATATTTTTGGCACTTACACATCTTCATAGCTTAGCTAAACAAGCAGAAGAAATAGATGATGTTTCTCATTATACAATGGTATATTTATGGACCTGGGGCAATGAAAATGTAGGATCCTTATGACTGAAATAAAGAGACCTAACATGGCCTAACATGAAATAATACAAACCAAGACAGTGGATTAGATCAATATTTAGTTTTGCATAGAGGTGACTTATAACATCATTAGGGTAGTAATTGTTTATGGGGATTATTATAAGTCAACATATAAAATAAAATTATACTCAATGTTACTCCCATTCTAATATTCTTCAGTTGGAGGAGTAATGTTCCCTGGAATTCAATTTGTATCTACTGTCAGCAGAAGTCAGTCTTGACTTAATTATTGCCATCAATATGGATAATTGTTAGCATGTAATAGACAAGCTACCTGCTTATTACACAAATCAGGCCTAAATATGATTACCATTTTTGTTTATCTAATGTTATTTTTTTCTGTTATCATTAATAGCCTCATACCTTGCTTATAATAAATAAATATTTCCATTGACTTAAGATATATTTAAGTCTACGCTAAACATGGCTATGTCCAGATAAAATCCAATATATAAAATCAGTATCTTCCTTTTAGAAACAGTGCTAGCTAAAAAAAAAAAGTATTAGAATATGCAGCTCTGATAATACTACTAAACTGATGGTATCTTGGATGAAATTTCGTAGAGTTATTCATTTTATAAAAACGGTATTAAAAATAAAAGTTTTCTTCAAAGGATATTGAAAAGTAAAGCACGGTTCTTTTTGCCACGGTGGCACAGTGGTTAGAGTGCAGTACTGCAGGCTACTTCTGCTGACTGCCGGCTGCCTGCAATTTGGCAGTTCAAATCTCACCAGTCTCAAAGTTGACTCAGCCTTCCATCCTTCCGAGGTGGGTAAAATGAGGACCCAGATTGTTGGGGGCAATATGCTGACTCTGTAAACCACTTAGAGAGGGCTGTAAAGCACTGTAAAGTGGTATATAAGTCTAAGTGCTATTGCTATTTTTGTAAAAGAAGAGCTTTAAAATAACTCTTGATGCTCAATTTACTCAGGACAATGTATGTCTTTTATAACTCTCCATTGTCCCCTCCCCATGATAATGATATTTAAGTGAAGGAACAACAAAATAATTTATTACTGTTGACATTCTTTTACAAAGAAAGCTATTATAGAGCTAGAAATAGTTATCAGCAATCAAACTATGGTTGCAGAGAATTACATTCTGCATGCTGACATTGTCTTCTTGATTAGTGCATGGTTAAAATATATTTCCTGAAGAGACTTGATGGTGATAAAATTCTAAGTTTCCTTGATTTCCAAGGTAAATATTTTCATGCTTGAGAGTAGAAGCTAGGATTAAGAACATTTTACATTCATGAAGAAAGTGAGGCATTGTTCAGTCATGTAGTTTAAATATGGATTGCACTGAAATGTCTGTTTCAAATATGGGTAATCTTGGATTGCTCTAACATACTAAGCCATATCATGTTCATTTTTTGCTCAAACACTGATTTATTCAGATGTTGTGTAACAACTTACTGTATTTAAATATATCAAATTAGTCCATGACTACTAGATCCAGCCACTGAGTTTGTAAGTTTTGAATTATTTCAGCTTTTTTCAAATTTGCAGTTATTTTTTTAATTACCAAAATTTCCAACTTTTTAGAAGATATATTAAACCATACACCATGATTAACAAAACAGAATGGTAGTTTTCACTTGACATGCTAAGCCAAAGGAAATATGGTACCTTATGGTTAAATACAATAGCCTGGCTCAGATATTATATGATTTGTTTGGTGCAGCCACTGTGGTTTGAAAACCATGTTTTATGGGTTAGCATATGCAAAAGTTATTTCAAGGACTGTCTTTTCCAAATCACATCTACCCAACCCACCATAGTGGGGAGGCAGGAAATGCTACAGGTCCCCTCTCCTAAGGAGGTACATCTAGTAGGACCAAGAAGAACGGCCTTCTCCATGGTGGTTCCCTCCTATGGAACATCACCCCCCACAGAGATAAGATTAGCCTCCATTTTGATACTTTTACGAGGCCCTGAAGACCTGGTTTTTCCAACAGACCTGGGGACCCCAGAGTGCGATGGAACTCACCAAGTGGCTTACTTGATTGACTGACTGTTGTTGCCCAGAAGTGGTGGTTATTGCTTTTTATTGTTTTTTACATTGGCTTTTTATCTTTGTAAGCTAGAATGACTGATATTTTTTTAAATAAATAAACAACTTTAGAAAATGAAGAACAAAGTTTTGGAGCTATGCATTTAAACATCTACAATTAGGGGTGGGTTCTAACTTACCTCGCTGCTGGTTTGCTTCCTCCCGCACCACGTGGCCGCGCCACGTAGGCGCGCGCGCATGTGCAGTGCAAAAAAAAATATTCAAAAAAAAAAGCCGAAAACAAGATGGAGACACATGCGCAGTGCCAGAAGCTTGGCTTCTGTGCATGTGCAGAAAAAAAAATTCAAAAAAAATTGAAAAAAAAAGATGGCGGTGCCTACGGACCGGCACCGACCGAACCGGATCTGTGACATCATCATGACATCACCAGCAGGTCGCTACCGGTTTGGGCGAACCGGTCCGAACCGGGAAGAACCCACCTCTGTCTACAATCGTCTTTAAAATAACTGATGAAAGAGAGATATAATTCTTTAGGGATTCTGATGGTTATACAAAGGGAAAATAAAGTTTCATTTGCTGTTATTTCTGTCTATAAATATGAAAACTATTTTTTTCTGCTGTCTCTCTATTCCTAGCACATCCTAGCACAGATGTGATTATTTGCTTATTGTCTTCGCAAAGACTAGTGGAAAGTAATTTAACCTTTACATAGTATTAGACAAACATCAGGGATATAATTGTATTGGTATAACTAAAATCACAACGGCTGAATTATCTAAGCTAAAACAGAGTAGAATAGTTTGTAGGATTTAATTTTAGTTTAATTTAATTTAATTTTACAGTATTGAGAACCTGACCATAATCTTGGCAAAACTTCTACTTCTGAGTAGCACCCATTCAAATCAAACAAAGCTGAAAAATACAATTTCAAATCAGGTAAACCCAATCCTTCTCTTTCCCTTGCATCCTGTAATACTTAATAATGTGTTTTTTTTGTCTTGCTACACAAATGTAAATTTATCCTTTTGCTACTCTTTAAGTGGTGCATAAATTCTCAAAACTGGTATTGTCTGAAACAGAACCAACATTCTAAGCAAAATATTCATTTTAATCACAAATTCTTCCCAATAATGACAAAAATTATCATTTTTGGGTTGTTATAGCTTGCTACAAACCACATTGTTTTAGAGATTAAAGTAATACTACAAGTATTATTAGGTGCAAAATGGATGTCTTAGTATATATTTTCCTAACAGTGTAGTTGTATTTAACAGAATTAACAGAAAACAGAGTTGGGAGGGACTTTGGAGGTCTTCTAGTCTAACTTCCTGCTCAGGCAAGAAACCCTATACCATTTCAGACAAATGATTGTCCATTCTCTTCTTAAAAACTTCCAGTGTTGGAGCATTCACAACTTCTGAAGGCAAGTTGTTCCACTGATTAATTGTTCCAACTATCAGGAGATTTCTCCTAAGTCTAGGTTGCTTCTCTCCTTTATTAGTTTCCATCCATTGTTTCTTGTCTTGCCTTCTGGTGCTTTGGAAAATAGGTTGACCCCCTCTTTTTTGTAGCAGCACATCAAATATTGGAACCCTGTTATCATGTCACCCCTAGTCCTTCTTTTCTTTAAACTAGACATACCCAGTTCCAGCAACTGTTAATAATTTATGTAAAACAATAGCAGTGTAGACCTATCGGATTAAAAATAAGTTATTAGGCATGAAACATATCATGAAACATCATCAACATTTTTTAAAAAAATCAATTAAGTAAGCAAATTTGGGAGTATGATAAAATTATTCATCCTGATGGAGGAAATTAAAGATAGGAATTAATGAAGGACAAATAGATAACAGCTGTATTTTTGTCCAGTAGATAAATATTACAAAAAAAATTTCCTCATCCACCCTACTTCAATTAGCGTTTCAAGAAATGTCTTAGTTGCTGTAGCTCCTGATTTTCACAGCACCAGATATGATCAATCACTAATAATCAGTACAATTTTAGGCAGAAGCTTCTAGTCTCTCAGTGCATGACAAATATTTCAGAGAGAAACAGCATATTATATGCAACTACTGAATCTTTATGAAAATCAAATACTCAGATACTCTTCTATAGATTAAGGCAATACTTTATTTACTTAAAGTACCAATAGAGTGACTTTATGACAAAATGCTTCTAAGATGGCTAATTATGAAGGTGACCACTAGAAGTTGTACACATTTAAAGTCATTCTCCATGAACCCATCAACATGCTACTCATCTAATTATGTTATTTTGTCTGAAAGACTGTCAAATAGCATGCCATAACCTTTTAAAGTAATGCATTTGGCTTGGTAATACTCTGCTCTTTAATACATTTTGTCAAAAACAAAACAGTGAAACTGGAGTGGATAAAGTAAATTAAGCTTTCAAATCAGACTTTAATTAACATTTTGAGGCTAGGGTGTGGCAAAATACTCTAATTCAGTTCATCCTACAATGAAGGGTTTTACACAAAGATCAATATGTCTCTGAACCTGTAAGATTACCACCTTCCGTGTGGTAAAAGATCTCCCATTGTGGCAATTCAAAAGATAGCTTCTTAAGCTGTTTTAAATTCAAAGGCATAGAACACTTTATACGGACCCTGTCAAAGAGCCATGCTTTTCCTGTTAAAATTCAGTCTAAATACTAAAAGCAGATAGTAGCAAATACCTTTTAGCAAGCTGAATCAAATGCTTTTCAAAGGTATAACTATGGGCAAAGCAAGAATACCCAGATTTTGTAGCAAAGGGGGATGCAGTCTTTATTGGCCAAACTTAACACTAGAGAGGGTTGAAAGTTAGATTCGCCTTGAGACCGAGTGGTTTCTTTGGGGGGGTTGGTGGTGGTTTTTTTTGGGGGGGGGGCATGTTTTCACTGATAGGCCTATTTTAATTGTTTCATGTATTTTCTAGCTTAAAGTGTCAATTGTGCTGCTGGTTTTCATGAGCCTGAGATTTCTAATTGATTATCCTTCCACAAAAAGATAATCATGGATGCAGAGGCTATTTAGCCAATATTGTGCAGATCCCTGGTTGTTAACTAGCTGCTCATTCTTATATAGACCATTTAAATTAACAATCCAGAAAACAGAGCAACTCAAAGTAATCCTTTACATTACCACCATTGTCATGCTCCCATCGGAGCCTGAATCTGTGGAGGAGGATGAGCCGGAGCTGGAGTCGATGGAGATCGAGGGGGCGACTGCATTGGCTTCGGAGGAATATGTGGAGGAGCAGGACGAGGCAGCCCAGTGCCCCTCAGGATTGGGACAGCTTGCTAGCAGAGAGGAACTAGGGCAGGATGACCAAGAGAGGGAAAGCAGTGGAAATGGGGAGCGACGGAGCTCAGGCGATGAGCAAGGACCGCCTCTTCCTGATCCCCGAGCACGGAGAATGGAGACAAAGTGGGAACAGTGCAGGCTGATCTGATGACTCGGGAAGAGAGCACCCCGCCCCTCTTCAAAGGCACACCTGGGGACTGAGATTTAAAGAGACGCTGTGGGGAGGGGCGTTTGTCGGGAACAAACGCTGAATTAGTGGAGTTTTGTGTGCCATTGCAGACGTCTGGTGTTTGCAGGTCTGCTTGCCTTCTTCCTTGCTTCATGAACTCATTGCTTCTTCCTTGCTTCGTGGACTCAGTGCCTTGTTCCTTGCTTTGTGGATTCGTTTCCTTGTTCCTTTGCTTTGCTGGACTGCTCACAGCCAGAGGCTGCTGTGTGTGTGTGTGTGTGTGTGAGCACTGGGACTTGCCATGAATGTGGGAGCATTTGGGGGAAAGTTGGAGCATTAAAGGGGAGTTTGAACTCTCAGCTGGCTGTGTGGCCTTTGTGCCTTGTCCCAGGTCATCACAACCATCTTCTAATAGCTTCTACTAAGAAAGGCAATCTTCCACCATCCCTGAGTGTAGTAACAACTGGTAGTTGGAAAGAAAGTGTGGATTAACAGAAGAGTTTCTATTGTGACTTACCCTAGCTGTCCTATCCAAAAATTGTATTAGACTCCTAGCTTAAAATAATTAGATTCTGTGGTTCCTAAACCTGAAATTCTCTGACATGGCATGTTAAAGTAAATTCTCAACTTTCTTATTGATGAGTATCTCTGTTAATTAATGAAAATTAATTAATGAATAGTTATTAGATGAAGATGAAGTGGATGAAGAGAGAATAACAGCCCATCAGCATACCCTGCTCCGAACAAGTCCTGCTGAATTTCTCAAGTGAATGGGTATGGCTCCATTCATGAACTGATAATTATGTCATCCAAGCCAACAACTCTGGCTTGCTTCTCTCAGAACAAAGCAGAGAAAGAACAAATTGGTTTCTTTGGAGGCCTTGAAAGGAAAAAGCTAGGCTCCATGACTCTCAGATGTATTAGTCTATACGGCTTATTAGCTATGCCTGCTTACTCCACAGAAAACAATAGTACAGATCAGCATAATGTGTAGCAGTACACTCTTCACTGATCAGCCATAATTTAGAAGAATGCTGGATTAATGTGTCACTCAAAGTCTAATTGAAGACAAAACTTAGTTCAAAGAATGAAGAACATTAATATAATATATAGAGTATAGTATAACAGAGTACCGTATAATATTTCACAGAGAGATACAAGTACTCATTCCAGTTTTTTTTCTTTCATTAATGTAAACTGAATTCAGTCAGGTCAAAATGTTCCTTCTGGGTGAATCAGTTACCAATGTTTTGTCTTTTAAAGCGTATTCTCCAAAATAATGAGGACAGCATGCAAGACTTATACTTTTCACCTTAGCTTGCTGATATGATAAATCAATGCCCCACAGGAAATTATTTAAATTACTAATTGTCTTGTGCATTAGATTCAGTCAGTTTAGCACAGGAAAATATAACTGTTACTGGGAGAAGAAGGAAGATTATTTATGCTGACTTGTCTTCATCACATAGAATATAAACAATTTAATTTAACATATATACCGTAAATACAGTCTTTATTAAGATATAAAAATTATCTATGGAGGAGAGTGACTTTTGACACACAAATTCAAAGAAGCAGTTATTAACAGACAAAATTACTGGTTCAAAAGTCGGAACTGAATCACAACAGTCTAATGCAGAACTTTAAGATTTTACAGTATATAATTTTACATTTGTGAGTTGTAAATTGACTGGCAAAGTCCCTAAATATCGCATCAGTACTCAGCAATCTAATAACATTCCCATTATAATTCAGTACTATTCTCAACATTACGATATTCATTTCTGACTCAGAAAAATGGAATAATGATGCTTTGGCTCACAGAAATATTGTAGGGTTTAAATCACCACCATTTCTACACTGCTTTTGAAACAATTGTTTTGCATATAACTAATCATTTAATTCATTTATTCACTGGTGAATGAATGGAATCAACATGTTGAATAACATAGATTATATAATAAAAGCTCTGAAAGCATATTATGGCAATTTAAGATGCTTACATGAAGCCAAAATATAAAAAGAAAAATGAGTACTAGAAGCTGCAAAATATTCTGTATTAACATCATATTCAATAAAACTGATTCAGCTACCTAGGCATTTTATGTTATGGGTACAAGTACCAGACCCAAACCAACAATAGATAAGTATGTCAGCAACATATGTTTTAACCTTGTATGGTTTCCTGGCAGCCCAACTTCTATGTTTTTGCCCAGGAAACCAGAAGCAGAAATAAGTCTTCAACTTATTACCATAATTGAGCCCAAAATTTCCATTGCTAAGCAAAACAGTTGTTAAATGAGTTTTGGCCCCATTTTACGAACTTTCTGTTCGTAAACAATTGTTAAGTGAATCACTGCAGTTGTTAAATTAGTAACACAGCTGTTACTGTGCTAAACTGACTGAATCTAATGCACAGTAACTAAACTGTGTTTCCCTGTGCTAAACTGGCTTAATATAATGCACAGTAACACAGTTGTTAAGAGAATCTGGTTTCCCCATTGACTTTACATGTCAAACGTTTACAACAGGTGATCGATCACATGACCCCAGGACACTGCAACTCTCATAAATACATGCCAGTTGCCAAGCATCTGAATTTTGATCACATGACCACAGGGATGCTGCAACACTTGTAAATGTGAAAAATGGTCATAAATCACTTTTTTCAGGGCTATTGTAAATTTGAGCAATCACTAAACAAACGGTTGTGTTGTGGCTTGCCCGAGTCCCGCACAGCTGCTCATGGATCCGGAAGACCAAGAACCGACCATGGGGTGGCAATATCATTCTGTATCTCCGGCACCTGAGTCCAAGACCGAGGAGGACGCAGTGCCAGAGGACGATAACCAACCAGGGCCTTCTGCACCTCCCCAGAAGGAGCTGAGTGACTCCAGTGGAGAGGAGGAGCCTCTGATTGATGCTAGGGCACGCAGGGCAGCTAGCAGGCAAGAGTAGCTCTGCAGGAGGAGGTCTCCTCACCTGTAAACCTGCAGGCTGATGGGCCATGCCCTAAGTCTATTTAAGGTTTCAGAAAAGCTGAAACCGTTGCTGGAGACAACACTATTATTTTCCTGGCTGATGTCAGATCTTTGGATATCTTAGTTGGAATTACTCCAGTCCGGGCTATTGGCCAACTCCAGTAAGTGAAGATAATTCGGGACTTAATGTCCTGTTTGCATTTTGGTTTTTTGACTCCTGGCCAAAGTGTTCTTTTATTCTCAACAAGAACTGTGTTGGAAAAACTTTAGCTAACTTACTACTAAGCTGCATTATTAGTAGTAAAGTCTTATTTGTTTTGCAAACAGTGTGTCCTGGGGGCTTGCAGTGCTGGGTCACAACAGGTTGTCAGAGGACTACCTGTACAAAGAATAACTTTAGTTTGTTGCTTTTAAAAACTAGGAACTAAAAATCCTTGCTAATCTATTGCAAATTACCCAAAAATCTGTGAATAGATCTTTGGGTAATTTGTAGGGCAGGAATAGCTCATTCCGACCCTATATTGGCAAGCAGCAGTTTTCAGAGACACCACTGGCTCTCAGCATCATATTTTAAGAAGGTTCTACTGAGGCAGTATTTGGAGTCTGATTGATGAAGAAAGATCTTTCCAAGTGTCAGCCCTTCATTTCAGCCAGAAAACTGTTCGGGGACAACAGTTACAGTTCTCATCACTCATTTTTATTATCTGCTACAAGACAAATATTTACTTGCTCATTAATATTGAAGTATATCTATAAAATTATGAATGCAAACAACATCATTTTAAAGACAAAAATAGGGCACTGGGGATATGCAAATATTTGGAAAAGATTCAATACATAGTAATAAATATAGCTGTTGATTTCTTGTTATAATTGTCAACTTCAGTACTGAGTTGCTGCCTGAGATGAATGTCCTAGGTGGGCTGTAGAGAAATAGGGAGGGAGGTAGCAAAAAATGAGAACCAAGGTAAAAATGGACTGCAATGACAATCAATTTATTTTGACCCAGATTCACATTTTGCTTAACTGACAACGTGTTTTCTACACTGTGGCTATTAGATATGAATTGGAATCTATTTGAGAAAGTTCATTGATCTGAATGGCACTCTATTTCAGCTATCTTGTTTTTCTTATTTAAGATATTTTTACTTCTTCACAAAAAGGTTAAGACAAGACACTTTAGAATCTAAAAGGCTTGTTGCAAAGAAGATAGCAAGAAAGGAGGTCCGAAAGCAACTTAGAGGAACTATCTCAAAGGTGTTTTTTTTCTTCAAAAGGCAACTGGACTGATTTTTCCCTGGAGGAAGAAAAAGAAAATGTTTCACTTCTCATCCTACTACTACTACTACTACTACTATTACTACTACTACTACTACTATTACTTCTTCTTCTTCTTCTTCTTCTTCTTCTTCTTCTTCTTCTTCTTCTTCTTCTTCTTCTTCTTCTTCCTCCTCCTCCTCTTCTTCTTCTTCCTCCTCTTCTTCTTCTTCTTCTTCTTCTTCCTCCTCCTCCTCCTCCTTCTCCTCCTCCTCCTCCTCCTCCTCCTCTTCTTCTTCTTCTTCTTCTTCTTCTTCTTCTTCTTCTTCTTCTTCTTCTTCTTCTTCTTCTTCTTCTTCTTCTTCTTCTTCTTCTTCTTCTTCTTCTTCTTCTTCTTCTTCCNAACGATCCCACACTCCTTCTCCTCCTTCTCTCCCCTTCCCCTTTCTCCTTCTCCTCCTCCTCCTCCTCCTCCTCTTCTTCCTCCACATTGCAAACCCAGCTCCCTCCTATCACTGATGAAGTTACCTAGTTGGGTCATGAAACGCAAGAAAACAACTCAGAGAACACCAAGGATCCCACAGTCCTTCTTCTGCTCCTTCTCCTTCTCCCCCTTCTTCTCCTCCTTCTCCTCCTCCTCCTCCCCCTCCTCCTTGGGGAAAAACAGTCCAGTTTCCATTTGAAGAAAAAAGCACCTTTGAGACAACTATGACCTGGATGACTGAGAATCTCACTTAGCAGCACTATTTCCAAGAGAGACACTCCATATTCTGTAGGGACGTTTGGATTACTTAATCATGATTGGTTGATTACCTAAAGATGGCTGAACTCACACCTCATATTAAACCTAAACCATGGCATGCAATTCTTGTCAGACAGAAATAATAGAGATAGGGAAAAATTTGCACAGTACAGTAAATTGCTTAATAAAGAGCACAAACCATTACAGAAAGTATGCTATATCAACTTAAAAATAAAAAAGGGAAAAAACTATTTAAAAAAGCTTTTATTTTTATTTTGTTTTGTTTTTTCTTGCCAGCTTGGGAAAATACTGAAGAATCCGCATTGACTTTCCTTGAGGGTGGCGTTGTAGCTATGAAGTTGCTGATCAGTGGTTTTCATTATGAAAAGGAGAGTTTCCATAACTGGTTGACAAGTTGGTCACTTTGAGGAAGAACTTTCTCATCATCAGATTCAGTGGGTTGCCTGCTAGACGGTGGATGTTAGAGAAGTCTGACCTCTTTGGGCCGAACTAAGTTATGTGAGGATTATAGCTTGCTAACAATATTCTATGGTAGTTAGTTTGCACAAACAGCAGAAGCAGGCTAGCACGAGTGAGGCTACCAAGTCAGGCAGAAAGGCACAAAGAAAATTGCATTTGTAGTCCGGCTATATCATCGAGGTCTTCTCATAATGCATAATGCATAGTTTGCACATGGGACAGTCATTAAAATATAAACTGGTGAAATGACATTACAATTCTCCCTGAGAAAAAAGTCATACATATTCCTGACTCTAAACTGTATAGGTCATTGAAATATTTAATATGCATACTATATCTAGAGACATGCCTTTATTTTTAATGAGGAGCTAAAGGTCATATTTTTCTCTGAGACATTCTCATCTCATTTTTAAACATTCATTTTGAAACTGCAGGGGGATAAAAACAAATGAAACTTAGCATTGCCTATGTTCAGTAGCTTAGCACAGGGGTCTCCAACCTTGGCAACTTGAAGCCTGGAGGACTTCAACTCCCAGAATTCTGGGAGTTGAAGTCCGCCAGGCTTCAAGTTGCCAAGGTTGGAGACCCCTGGCTTAGCAGATCTGTCTTGGTCAGGAGGAAAGAGAGCTTGTAGGTGCCAGCAGTGTTCCAGATGGTGTGACTGGATCAATTCTGTTGGCCTTTTTTTTTACTCTACTTCAGCCCCTGGAAAAAAGTTTTTGTCAGGTTTTTTCTCTTACTTGTTACCTTTTTGAAGTAGGTAGGTCAATGAAAAATAAATAAATAAATATTATACATAATAATGTAAATATACACAATCGAATGCTCAGGATTGGCAATATATATATAAACTTATATACATTTACTAATACATAAATATGCCAAATATCTGCATAAGGAGCTCACTATTAGTCTAAAAGATTTGCATGCATTACAGAATGGATGATCCAGGAGGAAAAAAAAAGAGATAATGCATTTTCTTCTTTTGCTATTCCATACTTCTAAGTGGCAAAATTTTATTTCCCCTAGATCATTTAGTGCTAAAAATGCTTCTGTCTCTATATAATTTAAATGGATCTTTTATCAGATCAAGTAATTGGCCTTTTATGTCCTTGCAAATATTCCTGGAAATATTTCAAGTTAATTTGAGATAAAAAAAATTGGCTTAGATCCTTAACTTAAATCTTGGATTAAGTATTTCTATTTCCTTCGACAGCAATAAGAATAGCACTTAGATTTATATGCCGCCCTGGCATCCCATAGTGCTTTATGAGCGGTTTACAAATGTCACAACATTGCCCGCAACAATCTGGGTCCTCATTTTACTGACCTCGGAAAGATGGAAGGCTGAGTCAACCTTGACCCAATCTGGCTCGACCTCCAGGCTGTGGGCAGAGTTAGTGTGCAATACTGCATTCTAACCATTGCGCCACCACAGTTCATAGTGAACAATAGTTTACTATTTTAACAATAGTAAAACCTTTGTTAAAATTCTGCAATACAATGTCACTGCCTTGTAGCCAGCTTATGCAGAAGAAAAGTAAACCAACAGTTTAACAAGGAACCTAGAGGCAGGTTAATTATTCACAGTGTAACATCTTGTCTCCCTCTGTTTCAGGTTAAGCAAATTATCATGCTGCCTGGGAACACATGAAGATAAATTCAGAACATTGAAAGATCACGGTGGAGGGGGGAGAGACCACTGGATTAATAGTTCTAGACTTGGAAATAGGAGGGAGGCATCTCTTAGGTTTTCAAGAAATAGAAGTGAAATGAGGCAGAAATTGAATGTTACACCCATACATCATTGCTCCACTTAATTCTTAGAAGCACTGAAGAACAGCAAAAATCTGCTGAGTTCTCTGAAAATGTAGAAAGCTATTCAAGGAGATAAAGTAATGGCTATTCAAGGAGATAAAGTAATGGCTTTCTATCATTCCAGATAAATGATAGAAAACAAAGCAAAAGATACCAAACATTCACTACTCTGCTTACAATTCCACTGGTTCCAGAGGTTACAAAAAAAAGGGGGGGGAGAAGGAAGACCATCACTCCTGCTTCACAGAAAAAAGGAATAACCAAAGAAAAAATGTACTCTATTTACTGCTTTGCACTGTGCCATATAAATTTATTTTGTGATATAACCCACTCTGTTATTTATGCAACCCAATGAATACCCCAATACAGTACTTCCTTGTGGTGTATAGTTATGAATGTGGTCAGAAAGTGTGATGTCTTATATGTGCATCTTGTAGGCCTGGGTCCTGTTCAATCTCAAGTATTTTTTTACTCCAACCAATAAGATAATCCCTCAGATCTTTCTGAATTGGGCCTAGAATCTTATTATATTATTAATTAGTTTTCTATCCTGTCTTTCATTCAGGTACTGAAGGGGCATATATAGTACTCTATCTTCTTTTTTCACCACAAACCAACCCTGTGAAACTGATTGGGTTGAGAAGGAGTGACTGTGTCAAAATCACTGAGTTCTGCAGTGAAGATAGACAAGAAGTTGCCTGTTGCTGTTCCCAGTCCAACACCATAATCACAACATTACCCAGTCACTATTTTCAGTTTTGAATATAATTACAAAAGATGAAAAGCTGATTTGGGGCTTTTGCCTCTTTGGAGCTCTCATAGTTCTGCAGATCAAATGATCTCTTCCTTTTATAACTCCATCTATATCTATATCATAAATAATTCCAAATATTTTAAAATATTGCTATAATTTGCATTTACATGTCTTTCTAAATCATAAAGAGGGTTCCTTGGTTTTGGCTTAGTTTATGAGCGAACACAGAAATATGGTTAATGTATCAAGATTTATTAAAACAGGTTACAGAAATTAAGATGAAGTTAAAAATCTATTGACTGCAGAAGGATATAGTTTTCAATGATTTTCATAAACACAGTTTAATATAGATGAAAGGAATTGAGAAAATATAAAATGGAATTCCAAATTGAATTTCAATCATACAAATAATGAACATCTAATAGCAAAAATACATAAACTTTTATTAATATTTGATACAGAAAAATGGGTTAAAGGTTGCACGACAAAAGGGACTGCTAATTTTGGATATAACAGAGATGGATACTTGGGATAGAATGGGGTTAACTGGTTCACAATGTGTCATAATCTAAGAGAAAATTTCTTCAAAAGGATATACTATTGGTATTTGACAGCAGGGAAATTATAAAAAATGCATAAAGGTATTTCAAACCAGTGCCAGAAATGTTGGAGCATGAAGGAACATTTTATCATGCATGACGGGCTTGTGAGAAAGCTAAGACATTCTGGGTACAAATTCATGTAATGATGCAAAGGATTTTTAAGGATTAATATTGCTAAGAAACCAAAATCCTCCTTACTGGGATTTACAGATATTGAATAAGAAATTACTTTTGGTAAATTGATACTGTAAGTGGTAACTGCAGCAAATTTATTATATGGAAGAATAATGAAATTTCCACTGTGGAGGAATGGATTGTGAAAATGTCAAGAATTTACAGAAATGGAGAAAATGATCTGTTTGGTCAGAGGAACTTTTTTTTTTAAGACTAGTAGCCTTTTATGGATTTTTTTGCTGAAGGAAAAAAATGAATAGATGATTTATGGATCTGAAGACAAAGAGATATGAAGACTAAATGAAGGAGTGAAGGGACTTGTAAAATACTTAAGAGGAAGAAAAGATCGTAAGAATGTAATTATCTGTTGAAAAGAAAGTTGGAAAACATCGATATGTTTTGTAACTGGTTTCTTTTTTCTTTTTGTTTTTTCCTTCAACATTGTTTAAACATGGTTTACTGTTATTACTGCAGTTGATTAGAAACTCACAGAAGGCACAGAACTCATGATTGGTAAACTATAATTGTAGGATTGATAGAACCATTACAGTCATAAATAATCAAATCAAATTTTGGTTTTCTAGTTCCATTGGGGAACTGTAACCAGGATTCAAAAACCTACCAAATTAATTATGTGAATTTATGGAAGCTTTACAATTCTTTTAAAGCAGCAGGATACCATCGCCACCTGGCAGTGCTTTGAACAATAACAAAAACAATAACAAATTGCTTTGCACCTGATTGGATAACCATTTGTCTGAAGTGGTGTAGGGTTTCCTGCCTAAGCAGGGGGTTGGACTAGAAGACCTCCAAGGGTCCTTCCAACTCTGTTATTCTATTCTATTCTATTCTATTCTATTCTATTCTATTCTATTCTATTCTATTCTATTCTATTCTATTCTATTCTATTCTATGGGGAATCTCAAAAATAAAGTTTAATATGTTAATTAAATATGTAAACTCTTTAATATAGTAAAATAGTAAAAACTCTTTAATATAGTCTTTTTTCCTACACTCTGATGTGAGACTAAGAGACCAAAACAATATAGAACGATATGCAGGGGTGAAATTCAGCAGGTTCTGACAGGTTCTGAAGAACCGGTAGCGGAAATTTTGAGTAGTTCGGAGAACCAGCAAATACCACCTCTGGTTGGCCCCAGAGTGGGGTGGGAATGGAGATTTTGCAATATCTTTCCCCCAGGAGTGGGGAGGGAATGGGGATTTTGCAGTATCCTTCCCCTGGAGTGAGGTAGGAATGGAGATTTTGCAGTATCCTTCCCCTGCCATGCCCACCAAGCCACGCCCACAGAACCGGTAGGGAAAAATTTTGAATTTCACCCCTGACTATATATATATATGTCACAAAGAGAAGGGGATTGCAAATACCATGGCAATAGGCATGAATCCAAGCATGCATTTGAGTAACTGGTTGGTACATCACTTTTTTTACTCTCTGCCTATAAACAAAAAGTGTCTGTCTACTTAAATCATCATGTTTAATTTCTAAAGTGGGCGTGTCCAGTAATACAGTAAACCATGCTTAAACAATGTTGAAAGGATAAGAAAATGGGTCTTAACTATATCAAAGGCAAGAACAGTTAAACTCCATTGCTTTCAGTGGGAAGACCTGGAACAAATACTGTTGGTGAAAATCATCTCTGCATAGTACTGCCATCTTAAATATATGTGACAAGGTAGAAATGTTGCATTCATTTACTTCAGTTGAAATCATACCGAAAACAGGTGCTTTTGCTTTTCAATAAACGTAGATCAGATCCTCCAATCAGTTGAGTATAAGAAAAAACAAAAGACAATTAGAACTTCCATCCTTATTGTATTTGAACACCATTAGTACAGAAGATATAGAGCAGCGGTTCTCAACCTGTGGGTCGCGACCCCTTTGGGGGTCGAACGACCATTTCACAGGGGTCGCCGCGCACGTTAGCCCGCCATCTTGGTGCCACCTTCACTGCAGGGGTGAAAAGGTCCTGGTTCGGCTGTGCCTGCGGGTCGCCGGACAGCTGGTAGCCCGGACGCCGCCATTTGGGTTCTTCTACCCTCTGCGCATGCGCAAAATGCTTTGCGCATGCGCAGAGGGTAAAAGAACCCAAATGGCGGCGTCCGGGCGAAGTCTCCCGCTTCCGACACTATCAGCTGTCCGGCGACCTGCAGGCAAGCCTGAACCCGGAGCATTTCGCCCCTGGTGCCGGCGGCGGGGGGGTCGCAGGGGGGTCGCGGCATTAGAAAGGTTGAGAACCACTGATATAGAGCATAGGGTTATGGTTAGGGTTTTTTTTAAATTTCAGAAGCTATGCAGAAGAAATTAATTTTTAAGGAAGCAATAGCAAAGGTATGCGGTAGTATACATATTCACTCTTTCTTTTTCTCCTCTCTGGAAATAAAGATTACCCAAATGATAAAAAAGATGCCAAATAAAAAATACAACTGGCTAAGTAATAATACAATAACACATTTTCATGCTCTGCATTGTATTATTTAAAATAATAAGCACCCAGCACCATTCTGAGACTTTTTCAGATAGACAAATTATCAAGTATTTGTATCTCTTTCTATATCCCTCCTTGACAATTTATTAATATATAAAGTTAGTCATCTTTAGAGATAGGGAATATGGCTGAAACATATTAAATAATGAAATTTAACAAGCCTTGATGTAATTTTTCAGTCTTGGAATAAAGAGTTACCCAACCGGAAATATTCATTTTAACAACACTGATAAGAAAATGGAATATCGTTGTTTGCTTCATTACAGTTGTATCAATATTGACCATAGCTTGGCAGTTTCCTATATACAGTGATACCTTGGTACTCAACTGCTTTGAAACTCATCAAATTTGGTACTCAACGCATTTTGATGTGAAAATTTTGTCCAGGTACTCATGGTTTGTTTGGTATTCAATGCACAAGCTAGAACTTATTGTTGTTGGCTGTCTTGTAACTCACTACATAATTCCTTATGGGAAAAATTTGATTGGCACTCATCGTTTTTGGTACTCATTTTGCCCCCCCCAGAACCAATTATAGCAATAGCACTTAGACTTACATACCGCTTCACAGTGCTTTACAGCCCTCTCTAAATGGTTCACAGAGTCAGCATATTGCCCCCAACAATCTGGGTCCTCATTTTACCCACCTCGGAAGGATGGAAGGCTGAGTCAACCTTGAGCCAGTGAGATTTGAACCGCCAAACTGCAGCTAGCAGTCAGCTGAAGTAGCCTGCAGTACTGCACTCTAACTACTGCGCCATCTCGGCTCTGAATACCAAGGTACCACTATATTAAATATTCCAACTTCGTAATACTGTACAGGACAATTGTATATACAGGTCTGTAATCAAAAGAAACAGACTTCCCCAACTTGTTACCTTTTAAATATGTTGTATTATAATTGGATTATAATTCCTATAATACTGTGCTGTCCCATTCATGCACACACACACACACACACACACACACACACACACACACACACACTGGGTGTAAGGAGTCTTTATTAAGGCTTCTGAGCCTGAATTTGTATTTCCCAGCAATTCCCTGTGCCAGCACCAGCTCAACCCCAATGAGTTCCACAGGCTACTCAAATGAAGCCAACACTAATCCTCAAGGCAAAGTGAGTCCAGTCCACTAGGCAAAACAAGTTCCCAAGGCAAAGGCAAGTTCCAAAACAAAGGCAAAGGCAAGGCAAGCAAAAGCAAAAGCAAAAGCAACAGCTGAAGAGACACGATCCAAAGTTCAAGGCAAGAACACACAGCAAGAAAACAAACACATTGTTCCTAGCACCACCTCCATCTGTCTGCTGTGCTAAATAGCCAGCTTCTGGTGCAGCCCATCAAGAAGGGCGAGTAATCTGGCTGACCTTCACTGCTCCTGCCTTTTCTCTGTCCTACATGTTCTTGGATCAGGCGCAGAAGGCAGTTCCTCTTCCTCACCACTGACTGGCTGCAGCTGCCTGCTTTTCCCACCTGAACCATAGGGCTGTCCTTCTACAGCTGCGCTTCAGGCAACTTCCTCATACATGGCTGCTTGGAGCCATTGACCAACTCCTCTCCAGATGTACTGGAACTGGTTCATCCTCCTCTGAGCTGACATCTGGAGAGGTATCTGGGGAAGTGTCCAGGAGGGGTCATCACAAATACTCAATGTACACTGCCTCTATTGGCCAGGAAATGATGGGCCTTGTAGTCTGATGTATCTGTGAAGCTGAAGGCTGTGCAAAGCTGCAGAATTTTTCTTGTTATACAAACTTCTGCCACGTTCAAAGAATGCTGTGAGGTTTGTGTTAAAATATATTCCACTGCAGTATCTGAGGAATTTTTTAGGCAAACATTTTCTCTGCACACATAGAAAGTAGGCAGAACAATATTTCACATTTTATAGTGCAATTTTTCCACTTGCTGTGGGAGACTCAATATACTAAAAGTACAAGCAAGTCCTTCATGTATTTGGACAAATTTCCCATAATCCTAGGCAGCAATGGATAGTGTAATCATAATCAATAGTATATAGAAATCAAAAGAGTCCCCATTTCAGCTTTAAAATTTTAAATGCTATGATTTTAAAAATAGAACTTTTAAAAATTCAGAGTCTACTGCTTCTTAGTTCTCCCAATTAATGGTACCAAATTGGCCATGAGAATAGAATGGAGGTAAAGAACATATATTTCTATAGATGTTGCTGCACTGCAGTGCCCAGCAACCAACTCTGACTAATGACCATAATGTCTGGAGCATCTTGGAGTTATATTTTATCATTTAGAGGCCACAGTACAATGGCCTCTTGTATATACCAGTACAGTATGACAGTACAATGTACTGTTGATAAAATGCAGACAACAGTATGTTATCTTGCAAGATAGGGTATAGAACAGACATGTCCATCCTACAGCCTATGACTGCATGTGGCCCAGGACAGCTAGTAATGTGGCCCCATGAGATTAACATTATTATGTGATTTATATACATTAACCATATTATTTTATATGCAGCCCGAGACAATTCCTTTTCATCCAGTGCAACCCACATAAGCCAAAAGGTTGGAAAACATGTAGAATAAAGACTCCATCTTGCATACAGGAGCATGAGTATGTATTTTTATTTTCTTTATTTATCAAATTTAGGCACCAATCATCTCACTAAGTAAGTGATTCTGGGCAGTTAATTGGAGCAAAATTTGTCTTTGTTGCAAACTTGACAATATATGCAAAACTGTTTTCTTGTATTCTTTACTATTAGTAAGGAAGCTACATGTGGCACAGGTTTGCATAGAACTGATAAAACTAAACTAGTTTTATTTTATTAAAAAGTGTTAAATAAAAATCTTCGTTGATCAAAACCATGATACGTGGTAAAAATCAAAGTGCAAGGAGTCAGCTGCTGACGACTTTAGATATGAAAGATGGCAACATGGAATGTAAGCAAAGTAATGTTAAGGAATATAAATTAACAAAAGAGAGAAAAGAAAGGAAAATGGATAATATTGTGTAGTGAAGGATGTAATAAATCTGAATAAAAATGGGCTGATTTGGTGGAATGCAATTGATGAAAATATGAATGGAAGTGAAGGTATAGGTTATACAATTATTAATGAAGGGTTAAAACAGATGTCACAAAATATGAATTGATGTATTCTAGAATGTTGTGGATGTATATAAAATTAGGAATTCATAACTTGTGGATAGTTGCATGTTACACTCCAATAAATGGTAATAGTGAAGGAACAGCGATGAGTTCTGAGAAGAAAAAAATGTATAATCTTCTGAATGATTGTGATCTGGATAAAATATTCTATAGATGACATAAATATGTGGATGGATAGGACATGAAAGTATTTTTAAAAAGAAATCAAGCTTTTTAGAGATCCAGAAATGAAATAGAATTGTATATATTTGTATTTACAATTTGTAAATATGATTTGTATTTCCTTTGAAAGAAATACCATTTCAACTATACAGTTTAAGAATAAGCATGCATATACCTAGAAAATGAATTAATCTAAAACATGATTAATTTGACTGTTAGTCTTATGAAAGACTAAGTAATAGATATAAGGAAACAATTTTGGCAGAATTCTTATTCAAATGTTACAAGATATGGCAATGAAGAAACTCTAGAAATTACAAGGCAACTATATCTGGTCATAATGTATATTCAGACAATGTAATGTTGCTGCCCAAAAGCCTGAAAGATTTGCAGTGAATGTTAAATACATTGTATGATGTAGTAAGAAAGACAGATCAGAAAATGAGCATATTAAAAAACAAAATGGTTGTGTTTAAAAAGGAAAATAAACTGGATTAATTACAAATTTTATATGTAATATTGAAAATTTACAGCAAGTAAATGAACAGGTGTAATGAATATTTATTAAAGAAGGAAAAATGGATGTATAATGTTTAAGGCATGCAAGTGCTAGTAGAAAAGTAATAGGTAATATGTAAGCTATTGAAAGAAATGAATGCTTTTAAAAAAAACAAAAATGGTTATGTGTTTCTCTTCATTTAATGATAGAAAAGTGAAAAATGGCTCATATCAGAAGAAACAATAAAGTTGAATGAAGTAGGAATGCAGTATTTAAGAAAAGTCTTTGCTAAAATAAGAAATACATTCAGGAATAATAGCAATAGCACTTAGACGTATATACCACTTTACAGTGCTTTACAGCAGGGGTCACCAACCTTTCGGACCTCAGGGACCACTAAATTCATAATTTTAAATCCCACGGACCACTAATATGAATTTTTTAAAAAGACAAATAGTATTTAGTGCAATATAAAAAATGCAAATAATTTTTCTGCGAACCACCAAAATTTTCTCCCGGACCACCAGTGGTCCACGGACCACCAGTTGATGACCGCTGCTTTACAGCCCTCTCTAAGCAGTTTACTGAGTCAGCATATTGCCGCCAACAATCTGGGGCCTCATTTTACCGACCTTGGAAGGATGGAAGCTGAGTCAACCTTGAGCCTGGTGAGATTCGAACTGCCAAATTGCAGGCAGCTGGCAGGCAGCAGAAGTAGCCTGCAGTACTGCTCTCTAACCACTGCGCCACCATGGCTCAATAATGACTGATAAATAAAAATTAGATTGATAAAAATAAATTACTGCAATAAATAACAGTAGTAACAACAACAACAACAACACCTTGTGTTGATTGTTCTTTTGATCATAGAGAGTCATAAAGCTATCAAGTGAGAAAACAAATATGTAAAGGAAGAGTGTCAAGAAGAAAGGGAAGATTGAGAAAAACGTGGTTGGAGAAAGAGGAAGGTGAGAAGTTCAAAAAACAAAAGCAATGTATCAGAATATGCATATGATGGAAACCACATTATTTGCAAGGTCAGAAGGTAGAGAGGGTAGAGTGAATTGTGCTGATCTAAATTAAATGTCCTTAGATTTCTTTTTCTTTTCTCTCCTGCTTTAAATTTATTTTTTCTGTCTGCCTCTCACTCTTTTCCTGCCCTTTGCATAATATGATTTACCTTGAAAAGAAATGACATGATGAGTGAGAATATATATATGTATCCACGCGTGCATGCATGCATATTTACAGAGGGGCTACTTGATTCCCCATGTCCAAATTAGAAAGTAGAATCAAGTGTGCTTATGTGACCAATGGAACCCAATGTGATCAACATGTATTTTTATCTTTACATCTTCCCAGTAGTGGATTCTAAAACCCGTTGCTACCGGTTCGCACGCGCGCTCTCATGTGCAGAAGCGTCCCGGGCGGGTGGGCGGAGCCTCCCGCCGCCGCTACCGGTTCTAAGAACAGCTGAACCGGGAGCAACCCAGCGCTGCATCTTCCCCAATAAAAGTGCTTTTAAGTTCTCCTATGATCAAAAATTAAGGGGAAGGGACTGGATTTTTTTTTATTGTGGGAGGGGATAACTATGGTAGTTACAGCCATAAAGATTTCACAATAAAAATTTAAAAATACTGCATTATAAATAACAAATATAGCTGATGATAAATGAGCACATCTTAAGAAATCATTGTCAAGAAAACTTCTGAAATGTTCTTAGTAGGGTTTTGACAGATTGGACCTCCAGAGACTTTTTGTGCTCTGTGAGATTCTGACAACCCTACAGCAGGGGTGAAATCCAGCAGGTTCTGACAGGTTCTGGAGAACCGGTAGCGGAAATTTTGAGTAGTTCGGAGAACCGGCAAATACCACCTCTGGCTGGCCCCAGAGTGGGGTGGGAATGGAGATTTTGCAATATCCTTCCCCCAGGAGTGGGGAGGGAATGGGGATTTTGCAGTATCCTTCCCCCAGGAGTGGGGAGGGAATGGGGATTTTGCAGTATCCTTCCCCCAGGANAGGTTCTGACAGGTTCTGGAGAACCGGTAGCGGAAATTTTGAGTAGTTCGGAGAACCGGCAAATACCACCTCTGGCTGGCCCCAGAGTGGGGTGGGAATGGAGATTTTGCAATATCCTTCCCCCAGGAGTGGGGAGGGAATGGGGATTTTGCAGTATCCTTCCCCCAGGAGTGGGGAGGGAATGGGGATTTTGCAG